>CAJQZJ010001750.1:694475-711108 GCA_907164525.1 Lophiomys imhausi | reverse complement strand
CAGAGGCACACACACATCTCACACACACAAATACACAGAGGCACACATACATCTCACACACACACACACACACACACACACACACACATTAGCTTTTACTGCTTTCAATGCTACCACAGTCTCAGACACCCAACCAGAAGGCCGTCATTATTTCAGGTCTTTCTTTCTCCATCTGCATGTCTAGTCAGCCCTTCCTCATGATTCAGTTCAGCCTACCTCTCAGTACTCCAGGACTGCTGTCTAATCCAAGCCACCAAAATTACTGCCCGGGCCTCCAGCTGGTCTTCCTGCCTCCAGCCTCCTTTCCCCGCAGTCCATCCCCTACCGGATGTTTTATGATTTGTCTAAAGCATAAATCTTGGCGTCGTAGATAATATCCAGGCTTCTAGCTTGAGGAATTAGATGATAATGACTCCTATCACATTAAATGGAAGAGGAGGCGGTCTGGGGACGTGTGACATTTGGCTGCCTTTGTGGCATTTTTAAACGTAGCTGTCTCCTCCCACTAGGTGGCAGAAATCATCTCGGTCACTCTTGCACCGGGAGTCCTCAGTGGCCAGCACTGTGCCTGGCACAGAGCAGGTGCCCAAGAGGGGCTTGAGGCTGCTCCCTTGAAATTCAACAGGGATGACATTGTTCTAGAAGCCCATGGCTTGGTGCCACCGCTGCTGCAACGCTTAGCCATTATTATAAAATTGCAATGTACTGTAATCTCTCTGCTCTACTGCTCACTATCTGGGTGTGGTCCCTCTTTTGCAGCTAAACTGTCACTCTGAAGCAGGTGCTCAGTGTATTTGTTGGAGCTGAGGGTATAAGTCAGTTGGTAGTGGGCTTGCCTAACATGTACTCAGCCCTGTTAAGATTAAGCTTTGGATGCTATCCCCAGAACTGTACAGAACAATCATGGTGACAAGCACCTGTAATCTTAGCATTGGGGAGGTAGTGGCAGGAGCAGCAAACTTCAGGGGTGTCTTCAGCTAGCCTCAGATACATGAGACACTGCCTCAAATAATAACAATAATGGTGACAACAGTAATGTTTATAAACAAGACAATTTTTTAATCTATCCCTGGTTTGTTGTGACATCTCTTTCTAGGCCTTTTCCCTCCTCCTAACCTGTGAGCCCCTACAGCTGCAAAACCAGCTTTTCTTCCAGCAGGATCTCTGACCTAACCACTTGTCAACCTTCTTAGCATCTGTGCCCCAAGGTTAGCTTTCTGTTGTTTCTGCATCAGCTCCTTCCTGTAAGGATATGGGTCCCCCTCCTTCTCTACAACGCTAGGTGTGTCTTTTCGGCCAAGGAACGTTTCTCTGTAGACTCTCCCTCGCTTAGTCTGCTGGGCAGAAATGTTCCAGAGGAAGAATGAGGAGATCAGATAAAGGTAGCAAGGGTCCTACCAGCGGAAACCACGTTGAGGAGGATGGACAGGGGCATTCCAGACTCTCAAAAAGCAGGGACAAAGCAGCATGAAAAATGCCTGAGGAGAGAGACACATTCCAGCACATGCGGGGAGAGTTTATAGTATAATCCCAACATGTCGTAAATCATATCATAACATGCAGTGGTGAATGTTATTAACTGAATACCTAAAATGCCCCAGCCCATATTCCAAGTGCTTTGTGTGCATTATCTCTTTTACTCACTAAAAACTCACGAGTTAGGCACTAGAAGTTCAGACTTCATCTTGCTTATCTGGAGAAGGGTGGAAGCTGGTGAGGGCTTGGAAGGAGAGCTGTTTGGTCAGATTTGCCTAGGTCCTCTAAGTGGAGTTCTGCAACAAGAAAAGGGAGGTGACAGGACCATGACAACCAAGGAGCCATGTCAGCCAAGCCACTGCTTAGATTCTAGTCTGCAGAGACACCAGGTCAGGAAAAAGAAGGGACCAGAACCCACAGGAGGAGGCTAAAGATTGGGCATTTTGGAAATCGCGTGATCCGAGAAGCAGGTCTGGAAGCAAATCTGGAAGGAAGGAGAAGAGGTCATCTTGGATAATTGGAGCACTGGATTTCCATCCATTAACAGAGCCTGGCAGAGCCTAGCAGTCTCAGGGGAGCAAAAGGTACAGGTGGAAAGTTTAAAATCAACAGAATAGAGATGCCGATCCATAGATCCCATGAGGGTATGCCTTGCTCAAGAGAAAACTGGACCTCATGAGCCCTTGCTACTTCTATTGAAGCGCCTGTCTCCTCTGAGCCGCCTGTGCTCAGTCACATCCTTCTGCTGTGCCTTGCTCTTCTGCTGCAGGCCTTTGGCTAGACTTTCTGAGAACTTCCTACTTCACTTGGCCAGCCCCTACTGACTCCTCGGATTGTGTTTAAAGATCAAGCTTTCATTTGCTTGTAATTGAGATGTGTGTTTTGAAGCCCACAAGCACACTACACCCATCCATGTTCCCATTTAATAAGACTGGGTGACATACGCTTATAATCTTACATCCAAGAGACTGAGCCAGGAGGATCATGAGTTCAAGGCCAGCTGAAACAAAGTGAAGAAAAGGAGGGAAGGAAGAGATGGACGAGAGAGAAGGAGAGAGGGAGGGAGGGAGGGAGGGAGAGAGAGAGAGAGAGGAGATTGGTTTAGCTCAGTAAAACCCTTACCTAGTACAGGTAGGTCCTGGGTTTGATCCCAACACTATATAAAAACAGGTGAAGCAGCACACACCTGCAATTCCTCTATGGAGGCAGAGAGGCAAGAGGATCAGAAGTTCAAGGCCACCCTGGGGTACATAACACCCTGTCTAAAAAAAAAAAAAAAAAATTGGTGAGAGCAGGAGAGATGGGTGAAAAGAAAGAGAATGTGGTTGCTAAGAAGAAATCTTCCTGGGACTTCACTGTGATTCCTTAATGAATTTGATAGCCCTGCTGCTCAAGATCCAAGGGCCTTTCTCGGCTTTCAGTGCTGTAAGGACAAAGGCAGACTGCTTGCCTGCCTTAGGGGTTCTTCTGGTCTGGGAGTCTGCCTGTTCGTTCTCCTCTACTGTGTAAACACATCTGTCTGCTGTATCTTAGAAGTCACCAACTCTGGCTAGCCTTCCCTGCCCTGGGCCAGGTGAGGTGCCTGCCTTATGCCTTTGTAGCCTCCTGTGGGAGCAACCCCTGGGGATCAAGGCTCTCACTGTGTTTTGATTACCTGCCCTCTCACCAACTTGGCAGCTTGAGAAATATTTGTTTAATACATGAGATAATTGTGCCCCATAATGGGTCCTAGAGCTTCCAAGTTGACTAGGACTTGGGCCTTGTCCTGGGCAACAACCAGTCTATATGTGTGGACTTGATCTTCATCCCTGGACGTGCATGGTTTCACTCTGGTGGATCACCACAGATCATTTTGTAACGGTAACAAATGTTTCCTGTGTACATCACTTCCTTTGATCTTTACAGTGGCTTTGAGGGGATGATTAGTTCCCAGACCTTAGCCTTCAGGAAGAATGCGGTACAGTAGGGAGAGGTTGCCATCTTTGTTTTTACAAGTTCACTGCACAAAGGAGAGGATATGGAAGCCAAGCCATGGGATTCAAGCTGTTCTTTCTTCGAGCCGCCTACCAGCACAATAGACAGGGGCGGGTCTTACACCATCTCCTCATCCCACCTTTTCATCTTCCCTGGCCTTTGGCCAGTGAGATCCCTCCTGGTACTATTTCTCCTCCATTCCAGGTTGAGCTTTCGTGACCTCTGAGCTAGGAGAGGCTACTACTGGCCTGGCTCTAACTGGAGCTTCTCAGCCGAGCCTGGCAGAAGGGGCCTCAGTGTAAACCGGATTTGCCTTGTAAACAGCTGAGCAGCTGGGCTCCATCTTGGCAGGGGAGCCCCAGCAACAGCCCGGCAGGACATCCCCAGCTCAGCGGGGCATTGTCCAAAGAAAAAGAGGGGTAAAAGCTGAGTAAACAAGAAAGGATGGCCAGTTTTTGATTCTCTGACTTGTTATTTCAGCCGGACCTACTGTTGGTGTACTGGCCATGGGGTGGGGCCAGGCTGGCTAGTTTGGTTAAACTAGAGGGGCTGACGTCTCAAAGATCTTCCTCACCTTTCTCCTCTATTCTCACCTCACCTCACCTCACCTCACCTCATTTGGTGGGGACTGCTGACAAGTGAGAATGGGCTCCAGGAGCTGATGGGATGGTAAGGAACTGGGCAACTGCCAAGTCTCTGTTCTTATACAGACAGTACCTGAAGGCTTATGAGAGCGTAAAGCCATTGAGAATGAGGGTCAATGGCCAAGGCAGTTGACAACACTGCCTCGGACATCTCCACTTGGCAAAGCAAGGCCATCCTGGCCATTCTAAACTTGTAATAATCTTGTTCCCCAAGTCCCACTTTGGACCTGGGCTTCAGGCTTCACAGCCCAGTAACCCTTGGTCATGGCCCAAGTACAAGCCTCCAGCTTCCTGCAGTGTTTCCATCCCCAAACTACTATCTGCCATGTTTTAGTTGTGTTTCTGTTGTCAAAGGAATTGACAAAAACAATTTGAGAGAGAATGGGTTTGTTTGGCTTACAGTTCCAGGTTACATAGCTCATCGCGGCAGGGAAGTCGCCCGTGGCTGAGGTTGGAGAGTTCCATTCACAGCTGAGAGTAAACAGCCCTGAATTAACATGTGTAAACTTGTACTCAGCTTGCCCTCTGTGTTTTCTACAGTCCAGGGTCCTCGGCTCAGATAATTCTGCCCACAATTAAGAAGAGTCTTCTCCCATGGGTGAATTTAATCTAGACAGTGACTCGCAGGCATTCTCAGAGGCTAGCCTTAACTTAGACCAGCGGTTCTTCAGCCTGTGGATGGCCACCCCAGCCCTTTGGAGGGTCAAGTGACCCTTCCATAGGAGTCACCACATCCTATCGTATTTGCATGATGATTCCTAACTGGAGCAAAATTACAGTTATGAAGTTGCAACAGAAATAATTTTATGGTCGGGGGTCACCCACCACCTATTAAAGGAGAAGGTGAAGCATTAGGAAGGTTGAGAACCACTGGTCTAGACAATCTCTCGCAGATATGCCACAGAGGATTGCATCACATACGTGTTCCTAGCTTTTCCTCTCTACCATCAGCTCCCACACAAATGTTCTCCTGTAGATGCAGAGTCTGGACTTATATTCTCAACTCAAATTTAGATCCTTGCAAAAACTGTCTCTTCCACAGTAGAAGCCACTAAGGCCCCCAAGATCCTAGCTTCATTGTGTCCTATGCTATATCTTGGTCAACAGGACTCAACAACCCTCAAATAAAAAAGAAAATCACTTGGGAGGCAGAGGCAGGTGGATCTCTGTGAGTTCGAGGCCAGCCTGGTCTACAAAGTGAGTCCAGGACAGCCAAGGAAACACAGAGAAACCCTGTCTCGAAAAACCAAAAAAAAAAAAAAAGAAAATCACTTCCCCTTCAAGCTAGACCATCTCTTACCACTTCCTGCTTGTGTCATTTGCAGGCTTCTTTTTGGTTGTTCCCTAGTGTGATTCAGTTTGTGTGTCTGCCTGTATCTGTCCCATTTCCTGTTGGAGTGATGTTTTTGTGCACTGTATATTCAAATGCTGATTTGGGTATGTGGAGGGTTGAGTACAGGCTGACTTTGGCATTGTCATTTTTATGAAGCATCTCCTGTCTCAATGTTTTGTAAAAATTGTTTTCCATCACCCTCTGATTGGTTAAGTAAAAATCTGATGGCCAACAGCAAACAAAATAGTAACAACAGTGTAACCTAAGGCCTAAAGCTATTATAAATAAATATAAGTCCCCATGTCATCTTTTCAGAGCTAAGGCAGGCATAGAAACCTGTATGTTTACAATTTCCCTCCACCAGTTGCAGGACCCATGACATGAAGACCTTCCATTCTGTGTTCTTGGTCCCTTCAACCTCAGTGGCCCTTTTTTTGTCCACACCTAACCCTACTGCAACCATTTACTTCACACGTTTTCTACAGAGTTTGGCTTCGCTTCTGGGTTCTCAGCACCAGAGAGAGTGGTAAGCAAAGCTAACAGCAGGCGCTTTGTAGAAGAAGCAGAACCTGGAAAAAGGCAAGCTATTTGAGGGAGGTTAGAAAAGACATCGCGCCGGGCGTGGTGGCACATGCCTTTAATCCCAGCACTTGGGAGGCAGAGGCAGGCGGATCTCTGTGAGTTCGAGGCCAGCCTGGTCTACAAAGTGAGTCCAGGACAGCCAGGGCTGTTACACAGAGAAACCCTGTCTCGAAAAACAAAACAAAACAAAAACAAAAACAAAAGACCAAAAGCAAGAAGTGAGAGAGGACTCTGGGTACCATGTAGGTCAATGATTAGGAACTGCCTCATCGCTGTACAATCCACTCCCACCTTGCAACTCATTTCCCGCAATGCTTCCCATCCCTGCCTAGCACAGGGGACAAGGAATAATCAGATAAATTCATCTGGGTTAACTTCTCTTTGATTTTGTCCAGACCTGCAGTGCCCAAGTCTAATGTTTTCTCCCAGAGTGTTGGCACATCCTGCTCGCTTAATTCTTTCTTTTTTTAAAAAAGATTTATCTATTTGCATTTTTAATGTGTGTGGATGTTTTGCCTGCATGTATGTCTGTGTACCACATCCATGCTGTACATTCAGAGGCCTGAAGAGGGCGTCAGATCCTTTGAACTGTAGTTACAGATAGATGTGAACTGCCATGTGAGTGCTGGGAATCGAACCTGGGTCCTCTGGAAGAGCCAGCCCTCTACCTCTAGGCCATCTCTCCAGCCCTCACTTACTTCTTTATCCAGGATCTACCCCAAGGTGGTTGAATCTGAACTATTTTCTTACCAATACTCCTCTCCTCCGTGCCTGTCCCTCTGTATTGCACAGCCAGACTCCAGCATAGCTGTGAGCCATGTCAATGTTCAGAACTGAGAGATCAGACAAAATTCACACAGCTGCACTCCAGCCTCACTCGCATCCTACAGGTCACTGGTGTCACAACAACCCCAGTTCTGTCCTTTTTTTTTTTCTTTAAAGATTTCATTCATTCCCCATGCATAGTGTTCTGTCTGCATGTGTGCCCACAGGCCAGAAGAGGGCACCAGATCCCATCATAGATGGTTGTGAGCCATCATGTGGTTGCTGGGAACTGAACCCAGGACCTCTGGAAGAGCAGCCAGTGCTCTCAACCTCTGAGCCATCTCTCCAGCCCCCTCTTCTGTCTTTTTATTCTTACTTCCTATTTCATCTCGAAAACCAGGTTACAGCATCCCTCAACTTTGAAACTCTTCTCTTCAACTCCATCTAGACCCTTTCTCTCTTCTTCCCTATTTCCAAGAGAGATAGCTCATCTTGGTAAAGGGCCAGACTGCCCCAAACTCCTATCCTGAAGCCTCTGTGTGTGTGATTGTTCTTCCTCTGTCCTTCCCTTTATCCTGTAAATTACCTTTATGAGCCTCATGCCATGTTCTACCATTATATATTCCTGCTAACAAACAGGGCTTCAGTTTTTCTACGTTTTCATTAACATTGTTAACATTTGTGCAGTTATGGCCACCCAAGTCAGTCTGATATATTCTGGTAAATGTCCTTTGTAAACCCAGTAGTTCTCAAAGAAGATTGACATTAGAATTAGCCCTTCTTTTTTTTTTTTTTTAAAGATTTATTTATTTATTATGCATAGAGTATTCTGTCTGCATGTGTGCATGCAGGCCAAAAGAGGGCACCAGATCACATCATAGATGGTTGTGAGCCACCATGTGGTTGCTGGGAATTGAACTCAGGAACTTTGGAAAGAGCAGCCTCTGCTCTTAACTGCTGAGCCGTCTCTCCAGCCCCAGAATTGACCCTTCTAAACTAAGCGTGCGTGCGTGTGTGCGCATGTGCGTGTGTGTGTTTGTGTGTGTGTGTGTGTGTGTTTATTTGAGAAGACAACACATGGCAGTTGGTTTTTCTCCTTCTATCATGTGAGGTCCAAGGATTGAATTCGGGTCATCAGGTTTGGCAGCAGGTGCCTTTCCTCACTGGTATAGACTTTGGTCTTGAATGACAAGAATGAATTTGCCTGCTGAACAGGGAAGACTTGAGGCAACTGGTTGCCAGGCAGGGAGTGTTTTCTCTTTAGACTGGGACTTTTTTTTTTTTTTTTTTTGGTTTTTCGAGACAGGGTTTCTCTGTGTAACAGCTCTGGCTGTCCTGGACTCGCTTTGTAGACCAGGCTGGCCTTGAACTCAAAATGATCCGCCTGCCTCTGCCTCCCAAGTGCTGGGATTAAAGGCGTGCACCACCACACCTGGCTAGACTGGGTCTTAAGTAGGGAATTCTCACAAACAACTTAGAACTTTGTTGATGAGAGCTGCAGAATACACAATTCTAGGAAGGAAAGTAACAGACTCAGGATATCAAAGGGTCCTGATTGGTACAAACAGTGGGTAAAATCTTCCAGCCAGTTGAATACAACCTGTATCGTATATGTGTGTCTTATATGAGATATACATGTATGTGATATATTATACAATATATATAACTATTATATGTACATGTATATGTATGTGTATATATATATATATATGTGATGTGATCTGAGTACATGCTGAGGAAAGGGAAACTAGGCTAAAGAGAAACTCTGAAGATTACTCATTCATGGTAAATTCTGAAGAAGCCAGCAAACACTGTGCGTCTGGGGTCGTTCAGGTCACAGAGAGCCTGAGGGAACAAGTAACCCCACCTCATCCTGCATCTAGCAGAAAACTGAACTGGCACAGTAGCTCATGCCTATCTATAGCCCTGGCACTCACAAAGCAGATGCAAGGGAATCTCTGAGTCGGAGGCTGGCTTGGTCTACATAGCAAGTTCCAAGCTAGCTAAGACTACGTATCAAGACCCTGTTCATACTAGAGGACTCTTGTCCAATTTTGGCAATAGGGACTGAACAATAACTCCAGTCACTCCTGTAGAACATGAATCTTGATAATTTGCCAAGAATGGCATTGTGAGGGTCAGTTTTATCAACTTGACATAATCTAGAATCATCTAGGAAGAAATTCTCAGTGAACAATTGCGTAGATTAGGTTGGCCTGAGGCATGCATATAAAGGATTTTTTTCAGTGGGTTGACTGGCACCTGAATGTGGGCAACATTAGTTCATGGGCTGAGCTCTGGGCTGAGTGGAAAGGAGAAAGACAGCTAAGCGCTAGAAATATTTTCTTTGTTCCTGATGGGAACATGATGTGACCAGCCCCTCTAGCTCTTACCTCTGCGACTTCCATGTTTTGAGAGACTGTGACCTGGAACTGTGAACTAAAATAATCCTTTTCCCCTCAGTTATTTGTCAGTATTTTATCATAGCAAGCAGAAACAAAGAAATATCCCTATTATTTAGTATCCATGACTTGACTTGCACAGACGTCCTTGAAGTCAGTCTGAAAACATTTATTGAACAATTACTATGTGACCAACATTCTTTGTTCTAAGCATTTTGCATGTGTAAAATCATGAAACTTTCCTATTAACCTGGAAGAAGTCTCTCCATGGCTTCTGATGGTCTCTTCCAGGTAGGTCTCCATAAGGTCCTAGTCTATCCCTAGACCACATCCTGAAAAGGTATTCAAAGAAGGCTGTCCCAACATCTAATGTTAGGTTAAAGAAACTAAATCTCAAAAAGTTCAAGTCCTGGGCTGGAGAGATGGCTCAGTGGTTAAGAGCACTGGCTGCTCTTCTAGAGGTCCTGAGCTCAATTCCCAGCAACGACATGGTGGCTCACAGCCATCTATAATGGGATCGGATGCCCTCTTCTGGAATGCAGGTGTGCATGCAGACAGAACACCCATATACATTAAAATAAATAAATAAATCTTAAAAAAAAAAGAAAGAAAAGAAAAAAAGTTCAAGTCCTAATCCGGGGTTCTAGGCTCCAAGGAGAGCTTCCCTCAGACTTCTGAACTCTGTTCTCCTCTGAGCCCTACGTATATCAACTGGCGTGCTGTCTATGGTTGTCCTTCTCAAGTGTCCTCCGTCTTCCCTAAACATGCCTAGCACTGTGTCTAGCGGGGCCTCTATTGCTAAGTGGCTGCTTTTCCAAATCTTGCTTTCCCCTTGATGCTGGGAATATCTTCCTAGAGTAGGGCAGTGGAGTCAAGGCCAGGACAATTCTCATGGGACAGCAATAAGCTGACATCTAGGGCCAAAGCCTCCTGAGCCTAGGAGTGTCCTGAAGGCGTGCTGGACTGGTGCTGGGGAGTGAGGGTTCATTTGATGACATCTTCATTAGGATTTTCCTCTCGTCATACAGACCGTGCCCTGCACTCACGCACACATATAACTATTGGAAAAACGATTTTAATACCCATGGCACATTGTCCTTGTGTGATATAAAATCCAATGACATGTGGCATTTGGAAAAGGTCACTTCTCCCATCAGGATTCATTAGCCTGTTTCAGCCTCTATGCCAGTAGGAAGGGTCCCAGCTGCTTGTCCCCTACAGTGGGGCCAGCTGGACAGGTGGAGCCCACAGGGACTCTCCCTAGAGAGCAGAGGGCTCCCCCAGGGTTCTGAAGAGAGAATCTGCTTTGGCCAAATTCTTTCTCACACATGCTTAAGGATTAAGAAGAAATGGAATCTGCACCAAATCAGTCCCTGGCTAGGCAACTCCAGATCTTAGGTTGGAGTGCACAGGAAGGGAATGACAGAAGCACCTATCATCCTGTGGGCAGAGGGAAGGAGATTTGGATCTCTGTTGGAAGAGTTGACAGGCCAAATGTAGATTCCATGAGAAGGCTAAGGACATGGAAAGACAGAGGCCCAGAAGAACACTAAGGCAGGATCCTTGGCATATCTGGGGAGCCTGAGTACAGCCCAGGATCTTACTGTTTCCTCCAGCCAAAGCTGGGACCCAAGTCTGGTCTTCTTGCTGTACTCATCTTTCGGTACTTGGGTTTCGGCCCTGGGTGTGCAAGGCCCTGGGCATAGGTGTTACCTGGTGTTAGTGAGGCTGAGGTGCTAATCTGTGTGAGTACAGGCATCTATCTGCATGGAAAACTAAGTGCTCACCTTGGGATGTGACACCCCCACCCCCACCTTACTAGCTTAGTGGGAACTGCTTCTCTAGGGGCCTGGAATGTAGAGTGAGAGTCTTGGGTGGGAGTCACCAATAGGTCACCAAGAACTCTGTCTACAGAATACAAGGATGGAGATCCAGTGAAAGACAAAACTCAGAAAGACTAGAGCTGGGAACCAGGGCAGTGAGGTGAGCTCCGAAGAGGGAAGCGGAAGAGTTGCACCCCATGACCAAGCCTCAGAAGTGAGCAGTCTGTATGCTCAAAAGGGGTCCTGAGCTGTGCTGCTGATCCACCCATCTTCCCTCAAGTCCCTTCGTAACATGCCTCTGCTCTTGCAGTGGGAGGAGAGGCTGAGGAAGTGTCTCATGAGACAGGAGGAAAGAGGAGACTGCTATGTTCCTGAAGTCAAGCAAATTAAAAGTCCAGGAAGAGAAGGTGATCCACTGAGCTGAAATTTCTGCCTGTGCCATTAGGGCATCTCTGGGAATTTCCCATCAGAACTAGCAATCCCGGCAAGAGAGCTTCCAAGAGAGAACAGGCAGGATGAAGGAGAAAATGATGAAAATTGATGTCTCTTTTGTGGCATTTAGTTCCCAGAAGCAGGTGTATACATTTATACAAAGGACCATATATTCATTTGAGGAACAGCCCGTAAGGTCCTAATCTCTGGGAGGGTCTGTGCCAGGTACTGTACACCCAAAGTGGGTGGCGTGACTCTTGTCCTTGGTACCTTGCAAAGTGATCGTGAGAGTGAGAGGAAGCCTCACTTTCCCACCGATGATCTTGGCTTCACTGTTCTGATAGTATTATTCCAAAAGCCTTGCCTTTTCTGTTCTCGGAATTCACAATGTCCCTTTTTTCTTTTCTTTCTTCCTTTCTTTTTTTTTCTTCTTTGAGCCATGTTCTTTCCAAAGGTTTTGACAGTATTATAATACTGGGTGGGCAGACCGAGTTCCCTGTTTTTTTGTTTTTGTTTCTTGCTGTTTATTTGTTTTAAAATAGGCTTTATTGACAGCAGGCCTGCAGCTGGGTTAACTTATCCACTCCTTCTTCCTCTTTTTAATTTTAATGCATTTTAAGGTGTGTGCTTCCAAATTGTACCTGACACAGACCCTGGCATGCAATCTAATTTCTCAATAATGATTTATTGAATTTCTGAATGGATGAATAAATGGTGAGGGGCCATAGACAAGCGAATAGCAAATTTAGATTTAAGACTGAATAAAATGATAATTACTGTCATTGTCACTATGTACAAAATCTGATGCTAACCTCTTTACCTGCTTTCCCTCACCTTTCTCATAGCCACACTAGAAGGTAGACACTCAAAGCTACCCAGAGGGTTACCGGAAGTGTCCATTGGTCCTTGCATTATCCTCCTTTTCAACCAGTCAGCTCAAACCCTAGACCAGCGGCCATGAACCCACCACTTAAACCCGCTCCCCTCTTTCATCAGGGTAGCCAAGCCAGATTAGTCCAACATCAGCAGCCATGGGGAAGGAGCAGAGTGGTTCATTCCTCTTTTACAGCCCTTGTCAAATTCCGGAGCAAGTTGTAAATTCATTAACCTCGTAGGGATTAAGCTGTACAGATTACTTAGCACCATAAACAAGATCATTGGGATGTTGATTTTTCCCCTTTTATTGCTTCAGCTCTGGAAATAGGGAGTGGCTCCCCAAGCTTGTCTGAATGCTGGGAAAATCCCAGCTGGGGTAGTAGTCTCTGGTACAGGCAGGATAGGGCTGCTTGCAGCTCAGGTAGCTAACCGCAGGCCTCTGGCCTGTCTCTGCGTCCCTAGAAGCAGCACTCTAATCAAGTCCCCGAGCTCCTTCCAGAGCTGGCCCTGGGCAGCCTGGGGCGCTACATTGAAGAAAAGCTCAAATGCCTGCCATGTAGAAGGTCATCCTACTCTTCTGGGCTGGTGGCTTCAGGTGGCCTTCCCCACCTCATCCCTGGGCATCTCCATCCAGTTCAGCTCTTTGGTAGGGAGGAGTACCCTCTCCATCTTTCCAACAGATGGGGCTGGAGTCCTTCTTTCTCCTAGGCTTGAATCTCCTGCAAAGACCTTCTCTCCTGGAGCCCTAGTGTGTTTTTCAAGACAGGGTTTCTCTGTGTAGCCCTGGCTGTGCTGGACTCGCTTTGTAGATCAGGTTGGCCTCGAATTCACAGAGATCCACCTGCCACTGCCTCCCGAGTGCTGGGATTAAAGGCGTGTGCCACCATGTCCGGCCCTGTAACTGCTTTTAATATCTGTCCCTTCCTTGTTCTTTCCCAGGCAACCACCCTCCCTCTCTCTCTTTAAAGTCAGTGATAGGCTGTGCATATGTGACACCTGGCCATACTCTCTTTTCCCTTCCACTCTACTTCCGCTTTCCAGAGATTCCACCTGACCCTTGACCTCTGCTTTTGCCAATGTCGGCAACTGCTGCCAACTCTCAAGTCCACTGGAGATATTTTATTTCCTTATCTGCACCCTTCACACAGAAACCCTGTGTATTCCAGATGCTGATAAAGAGCAAAAGCTGAGGTGGCGGGACAGCCATGAACATGTCCTGCCAGCCCACCTGGGCACAAACCTTGGCTCTGCCATGAAGTAAGCTTTGTGACCTTAAGCCAGTTTTTTTGCCGTCTCTGTCTGGTTTTCAGTTCTTTAAGATGAGAAAGTCGTGGTACCATACAGGTTGCCCTGAGGGTGAAATGATGGTTAGACCAGTCCACAGGAAGACACATAGCAAGAACTCTGGTGGCATTTACTTCAAGTAACTCAAGTCATGTCACACAGGTGACACCCAGGGCCAGCTATAGACTCTGATCCTGATCCTGCCTGATCCACAGCTGTCTGTCTGAGGCACCACGCAGCTTCCCTGTACTGCATGCCTTTCACCTCTCCCCCACCCCTGCTGACCTGGGTGCCTTGGCTCTGCAAATGGTTGTTCCTGGGACTAGGAGTTCAGAAGAACATGCATGTACTAGCTAGACCATGGGTCTAACCCAGAGACCTGAAAAAATCTCAAAAATACTTGCTAACCTATTTATCAGTGACTCTGTATTTGGGGAGGCCAAACAACCACGCACGCACGCACGCACGCACTCGCAAGCATGCGCACACACACACATTAATTTTGATAGAAATAAGGTATTGGTGCAAGCCTTTATTCCCAGCACTCAGGAGGCAGAGGAGTTAGAGGCCAGCCTGGCCTACAGAGCTAGTTTCAGGACAGCTAAGGGCTACACAGAGACACCATGTCTCAAAAAACTGAAAAAGAAAGCAGGAATGGAAAGACATTTTAAGGAAAAGATAACTGTTTTCAACATCAGTGTCTCATTTGAGGGAACAATAGCAAATCCAGTTGGACGTGTCTATGGGGCAGTGGACAATCAGTATGGGAGCTCAGGAGAGACGCTCACGTCAAGACAGGTGCAGGGGTTGTGCAGAAAGTCATAAAGCTGAAGTTCTCTGAAAGCGAAGATCACTCACTGCCTTGAGTCAGGGGAACCGAGGCATGGGGAGAGGCACTCATGTCAGGAAAAGGAAAGCGGATGTTGATCTAAGGACAGAACATGGTGTGGCATGACAGTGGCGGGGGGGGGGGGGCGGGGGGGGGAGCCACAGGCACAGGCAGAATGACCACAGGCTCCTGAGCTGCTGAGGGAGATCACAGGAGCAAGCACAGCCACAGCAAAAACTCCATCCTGGAAGGTGAAAGGGAGATGAACCTTGGCCCTTGGAGTAGATGGCAGGCAACAAGCAGGAAAGAGAGCAGCAAAGTCAAGGGAAAGGCTGTCCTCTTTAAGAGAAAAGTTACACAGGACTTCCAAGAGAGAAGAGGAAAAGAATGGCAGGGTCACTGTAGGGGAGCAAGGCAGTGGCTCCAGAGGAGGCCACAAGAGTTCTCAGAGAGCGGGTCCTCTTGTACTCAGAGATGTTGGGATAACAAACATCCCAGGCCTTCATTCACTTCCTCTTCTGTAAAACAAGCACTGCTGACTTCTGCTGACCTCACAGGATCAGCAGTAAGGACCAGGCTGATGCCTGTAAAGCATCAAGACCCGGAACTTGCTCTGCAAATGGCGCTCTCCTTACTGGATGCCTTAGTCGGATAGCTCCTGGGCATGAACGTGCATTTCTGTCTCTGTCAAGATGGGGTGTGTGTGTGTGCGCGCGCGCGCGCGCGCGCGCGCGAGCGCTGTATGTGCAAGAGTTATGTGTGGGCTGGGAATGGGGCACCCTGTGAGTCAGCTATTGTGTGTGTCATTGCCTACAGCTGACCCCGAGGCTGTAAATCCTGCCTCTATGCCCGCTAGAGTGAACACTTTATAGCTCAAGGTCAGGCCCATGAATCAAGAGAGGGACTGGCAGGAAGCAATCAGGCAGGGCTGGGTGGAGCCGAGCGGGAGGTAGTCTCAGCATTTGGACCATTTGAAGTAGAGTCCTGAGCTAATCTTGCAATCCTTATCTCAGGAGTTTGGCTAGGAGGCCTTCCATTCTGTGACAGGCCTCACATGTATTCTAGGTGCCAGCACAGCTGGGGGAGGATGGAGGGGGCTGTTTCATGCCTTTCTCTTGGCAGGAGTAGAAGGACCGGGGTCAGATGCAGAGGCTGAGCCCAGAGCCCACAGCCAGGCAGATGTGGGGCAGCCATCCTCTGAGCCTGATGCTTTTATTTCTTCTTTGCCTTTCCAATCTGTCTTAGGGAAAGTGGCCCCCAATAAGGCAGCCTTTTGCTCTGAAACCTTTTTATGACTCCAGCCATAATTAACTCGAGTAATAAAATTTTTCAAATCCAAATAGATATAATTAACATTTAATGCCCCTGGTTGGTGCTGGTGACTGGGCCCATTAAGAGCCCAGTATTGATTGAGAAGGTGAGCCAGCTGGGCCTGCTGCTAGGCCAGGGGGCAGAGGTGGCTGGAGCCACGGCTGGCTATGAGCAGGGCTCCAGCCCAGGTGTGAGGAGCTTGGCAGATGGCCAGGCCTCACCCCCCACCAAGGGGATCAGTACAGTACTAGTGACCCGCACACCTTCAGGCCCTGTGGTCTCAGGCCTCTCACCATCCCACCACCAATCCACCACCCTTCTCACTGCTTTCCTGTGCTCACAGCCCTCCTCCCCATTCTCCAGCTTCCTAAGACAAGACTGTGCCTTCCAACTGAGAAGGGCCTGGCTTCTGGTATTCCTTCTGCTCTTCCCTGTCCCAGTGGGTGGCCCAGGCTGAATTCAAAATACTGGTCAGAGGAAGAGGCCTTAACTGTTTCTCAAATAAGACTGCAGCTCCACAGGGAGCACTCACTTGAATCCCAGGCCCCCTGTGTCCTCCCGCAGCTCATCAAGCCTCTCTGAGCCCCAGTGGTCCTCCTCTGTGAAATAAGGACAGCAGGGTTTACCCACCTCCAAAGCAGAACCACATCTGCCTCAACCTGACTCCCACAGCACAAGAATCCTAAATCAACGGGGCGTGGTAATACACGCCTTTAATCCTATCACTCAGGAGGCAGAGGCAGGCGGATCTCTGTGAGTTCAAGGCCAGGCTGGTCTACAGAGGGAGTCCAGGACATCCAAGTATACACAGAGAAACCTGTCTCAAAAAAAAAAGCATCAGCCGGGCGGTGGTGGCGCACGCCTTTAATCCCAGCACTCGGGAGGCAGAGGCAGGTGGATCT
>CAJQZJ010001750.1:663050-694375 GCA_907164525.1 Lophiomys imhausi | reverse complement strand
AAAAAAAAAAAAAAAAAAAAAAAAAAGCATCCTAGGTCATAATAATTACTGTCTCCAGGCTGGTAATATGGCTCAGTTGGTAGAGTGCTTGCCTGTAATGCACAAACCCTGAGTTCCCTTGCCAGCAAACCGCATTTAAAACAAAAACAGGCATGATGGTGTACTTGTAACCCCAACCATGGGAGGTAAAGATAGGAAGAGATCATCTGCAGTTTTGAGGCAAGTTTGAGGCCAGCTTGGGCTACCCAAGACACTGCCTCAAAAAAATTACCGCCTCTGTCCTTCGTGGTTTAAAAAAAAAAACAGGCTTAGAAATGCAAAGCTCTCTTTCAATATCTTATAGTCATATATATAAAATAGGTATATGTAATATATATATAAGTCTGTATATTTGTCTTATATTTAAGAGTTAATTTTAGCTTTTCTAATAGCTAAATTTAACACATTTATAAACAATATCTGGGCTGGGAACCACCTGGCAAACGTCTCTCTGAGAATAGGTGATTCTAAAACCTTGGACTTGGCACACCTGGTCTGGGGCTGGGTACAGGGCAGGGAAATGGGTGTCATCACCCCCTGGTTTAAGGAGAAGGTGTGTAGGCTGTGGAACCTGGTGTGGATGAGGAGATGCCAAGGATGGACCGGGCCCACTGGAGCGCCTATGTGAGGCAGAAATGCTGGCCCACATAGGGTCTTTGGAGACTGCACTTTCTGTGGCAAGCAAGAGCTGGGGATCAGGCACCGCAGGCTAGGGTTCACATGCTTGGCCCATGATACACCAGCTCATCTTCTTAGCATGTTAGAAGGAACAGGCTCTCAGGAAGCCTGTGGTAGGGTAGGAAGCCCAGGCCCTGCTGGACAGGGAGCAGCTACATAAAGGCTGGCTCCTTCTGCTGTCTCTGCCTCCACCACACCCCTCCTTTCCTAAGCTTACAGTTGTGCCTCCATTGAAACTCATCATTGTCTCTTCTCTAGGGAACTTCCATCTGTTGACATTTTCCCAGCTTTGTGAGTCCCATTCTTCCCCAGTGCCGATACACTCCAACCTTCCATTTGGGGGCCCTGAATAGTCTCTGCTTTAGGTCAAGTCTTGCATTGAGCCTCAACTTGGCTGAGTTTGTTCCTTGCATGCGCCATTCCTCCTCCAGAGCTGAGCTCCTTACTCAAGAGGCCCTTGGAGTACACTGCTGTGCCCACCAGAGCTGGTGGACAGCTCAGCTCACCACCCATGGGTGAGTGTTCTCCCCTTGGTTCCAGGCCCTGTTGAAAGTAACCGATACATATACTTCCAATTCAGCAGAACTGGGGGCTTCAGGCCACACTGTCTAGCTGGAAGGCTTGAAGAGGCCGCTTCTGGAAGAGTGGACCCAGAAGCTGAGCTCTGAAATGTTGCTGTCCAGGCAGAGGGAGAGATCTTGTTGAAGGCCCAACTGTGAGAGACTATGGCTCATTTGAGAAACAAAAGAATTCAGTGGGACCAGCTGCTTGAGAGCCCAGGCCAGCCAGCCAGTTCAAGAGTGGCCCATTGACACCTGCAGGCTTTGCTGAGGGACCCTTCGAGTCATAGGGCTTGACTTCTCAGAGTCTGGCTTCCTGTCTCTCCTCAGTAAAAAGGGGGTGATAATCCCAGCTGCTTCCGCCATGCTTCACACCGGGCCAGTATCTGACATATTAGGGTCCTGTGAAAGATGTGGCCAGTCTCTGGTTCCTGCAAAGAACTATTCCGGTCACAAACCTCAGTCCCCTGTCTTAAATATAGCAGGAGCTCAACAGCATGGGCTGTGTGTCCCCCTGGCTCTGAACCACAGAACAAAGGCCCAGGTGAGGCCCCACTGACCCTTCCAGTGGGTCTCTCTTTCTACCCTCTAATCTCTACCCGATCCTTGCAGGTTACCTCTCAGCCTTGATTTTTACTCCACTTTTTCTTCTCTTGCCACTCCATGCCCCACCCCACCCTCCGCTTCTGTCTCCTCTAGGAAGCTCTGTCTGTCTCAGCCCTGGTCTCTTCCCAGCTCGGTCCTTCTCTCATCAGCCTCCCAGTAGTATCTCCGTGGGCCCATCCATCCCCAGCCTGGGAGCCTCGAAGTCTGGCCCTCACTCCCCTCCAGCCCTAGAAGTATAGCCCCAAACATTGAAGTGTTTTAGGAGTTTGGAATGGGTCATGCTAAAAATGGAAGGAAGGGACCAGCAAGATGGCTCAGTGGGTAAGTACACTTGCTGACAAGATTGATGACCTGAATTTGATTCCCAGAGCCTGCACAGTGTAAGGAAAGAATCACCTGCCAAAAGTTGTCCTCTGACCTACACACACACACACTTTAAAAAAAGAATTTTAAGCCGGGCGGTGGTGGCGCACGCCTTTAATCCCAGCACTTGGGAGGCAGAGGCAGGCGGATCTTTGTGAGTTCGAGGCCAGCCTGGTCTACAAAGCGAGTCCAGGACAGCCAGAGATATTCAGAGAAACCCTGTCTGGAAAAAACAAAAAAAAAAAAAAAGAGGACACAGAGCAACAGAGTATGCAGACATCACTCCTGGAGCCACACCTCCTCCTCACACCCTTGCGCTGTGATGAGAGCTGGGGACTAAGAACTGTAACAGCTAGGCGATGCCCAGGGGGGAGTCTCTGGTAGCTGAGAAACCCACAGCTAGTAACAGGCTGTGCCTGGCCAGGCCCCCTCAGCTGCCTCTCTGTCTCTGGCCCTCTTTGCATACAACTTCCACCATCTCCCAAGCAGCTGCCTTCCTCATGACGTAAGCCTGTGTTGTCCTGTTGTTGTTGACCACTGACCACTATGTGTGGGAAGGGACCAGGCAGACTGCAAGCCCTGTTACTCTGCACCCCCAGACCATAGCAGCTCCGACCCTCACAGTGTGCAAGTCCCTGGGCTTCACGTGACATGGATCATTCATTTGTTAAAGTGCCAGGGAGGCTAGCATTGTTGTCCTGAGTCCTAGGAGAAGCCCTAATGGGTGATGGTCCTTGCTCAGAGAGAGGATGTGACTAGAAATACTCAGGATGGGTTCGAGACCAGGTCTCCCTGATTCCAGAACCTATACTCTGCCATTCCAGGCTTCTTGCCTAAGTTTTGTTCCCTATTTCAGGCCAGTTCTGGCCCTGGATCCTGCCTAGGACTGAGCATCAGTACAGAATGCAGGAATGGAGGCAGAGGGCATGCCGACAGGGAGAAGTTAGAAGAGAGGTGTCAGCTGGGCATGGTGGCACACACCTTTAATCCCAGCACTTGGGAGGCAGAGGCAGGCGGATCACTGTGAGTTCGAGGCCAGCCTGGTCTACAAAGTGAGTCCAGGACAGCCAGAGCTGTTACACAGAGAAACCCTGACTCAAAAAACCAAAAAAAAAAAAAAAAAAAGAAGAAGAGAGGTGTCTTTGGGGTGGGGGTGGAGGAGCTGCTGCTGCCGGAGTCCAGGCTGCCATGCTGTCTCCCGGTCAGCTCGCAGCACAGATACCAGCCCACAGGGGCCTGTCACTTGCCTTAGGTTCAGCTAAGGGGCACCCCCTTCCCTGTTTCCTCTCATGACCTAGACAAGACAGAAACAGGGGAAGATTAGACCTCCTTGTCAGTGCTTCCCGACAAGGGCACCATTGTCCATATGTGTTCAGTATGGTACCCAAACCCCCAGATTATAGCAGCCCCAGCCTTTTATTCTTTTAAAAAATGTTTAGCTGGGTGGTGGTAATGCACGCCTTTAATCCTAGCACTTGGGAGGCAGAGACAGAGCTCATCTCCATGAGCTCAAGGACAGCCTGGTCTACAGATAGAGTTCTAGGACAGCCAGGACTACACAGAGAAACCCTGTCTTTAAAAGATATAGATGTAGATACATTTAATTTTATGTGTATGCATTATGTTTGTGCACGCTGTGCATGCCTGGCACCCTCTGAGGTCAGAAGAGGTCATCAGATGCTCCAGAACTGGAACTATAGACAACTGTGAGCAGCCATGTGGGTGCTGGGAAACAAACCCAGGTTCTACATGATTTTTGCCCATCTTATTAAAGGAAAAGTATACCTACCTAAAGTGCTAAATATCCAAAGATATTAACAATAATAGCAAACACTCAACAAAAGGACCTGAAAGGGTCTGACGCTATTCAAATATCTTTATTCATAGCCCTGTAAAGTGGACAGTTGACTCTTCCTGTCACAGATGAAGCACAGAGGAATTAAGTCACTTCCCAAGGTATTCAAGAGGGTGAAAAGTGACTCATAAAAGTGTAGAGACTTTTTGTAGATGTGAAGGTGTTTTCTAACTGCAGAGATAGTTTTCCCACTTAAAGGGGCTTGATTATTCACTTATTTATTTTACTTAAGGTGGGAGGCTAGAAAAGGCCTTTTATTATTATGTAGTTCAGAGGCTTGAACTCAGAGTGGACTTTCTGCCTCAGCCTCCCAGGTGCTGGGATTACAGAGTTAGCCACCATACCTGAGTTTACAAAGGGAAAGGGGTGGGACATTTGAAAGCTGCAGTTTCTGGGTGTACTCTCCTGTATCCGTATCTGAAGAGTGGGGCACAGCAAGTAGTCTTTTAGGTAATGTAAGGCCAAAATGCTATTTACAATTGCTCTCTTACAAATTAATTAATTAACCAACTATAAATTAATTAATTCAATTGCATTCCCACTGTAAAAAAAAAAAAAAAATCACAGAACGTCAGACTTGGAAATGGCCAGCACCTGTAGACTGTCACCCCTCAGGCATCTGCTGCCTTACTGCCCAGCGAAGCCAGATAGTGGACAAGAATAGAAAGGATGAAAATCCTAAATAAAAGTGTGAGTTTGGAGAGAAAATAGGTGTTTTGCCTGCTCCTTTCCCCACAGAGCCACAAAGCCCCCTTTTCCCCTTCAGCCAGGGCTCTGCCTTCCCACATCCCAAGACAAAGCAGGGTGACAATGATAAAGACCACTTTTCACCAAGTGGGAATGTCTGGAGCATGCCCAGTCTCTAGATTGCCAGGACTCAGCTCCTGTGCTTAGTCCAAAATGATCCTGATCCAGGCGTGTGGCCTCAGATCCCACCCATTGCTCTGTCGTAGGCGGGCATCCAGAGGAAAGTGAAGCAGAGGACAGGGAAAGCTATGGTGGTGGATGAAGGCAGAACAGAGAAAGGATGGGCACCCTCTGGGTACTGGAGCTAACTGGGAGAAATTGGGATTGGATATGGGTTTAGGTAGGCTGGGAGGGAGGGAAGGGTCAGTTGGCTCAGGAACCTGGAGTCACATTTCAGTGTGCCTCTAAACACCTTGTGTTGGTCTCCCCAAAAAGAAGGAGATTCATTTGAATCGTAGCCACCATGAGCCTCTGGTATGGATGTAGCAAAATAAGAGTGAGGGTGGGAGTTGCCTTTGGAGGAGAGCAGAGCCTGTGGTTTCTTCAGTGGGGAGCTGCCTAGTCAGAGCCTTGATACTCAAAAGTTCAGCCAGTGGCCCACAGTATGGCCATCACCTAGGACCTTCTTAGAAATGCCACCTGGGCCCCACTCCAGAGCTGGTGAATCAAATCTACGTCTTCATATGACCCCCAAGTGTCCAGAGTACACTTAGTTTGAGAGGCTTGTGTGAAAGCTTTCCTGGCAAGTCTGAGACCCGGGACAAGAAGCCAGGGGGCACCCACAGCATGAGGGCCCCTGCTAGCACCCCCTCCCAGTGCTGGAGCCACAGCGACACCTACTGGCCATGAACATCTAGGCCGCCTCCTCCAGGACATGTGCACTTTATGGTCCCCCCTTTCCTAGCCAGAATCCCTGAACTAAAGCTTGTATTCCTGAGTTCTAAGGAGATGGCACCCCAATGAATTCGGAGTAGGTGGGGGGTGGCTCTTGGTTCGTCGTGAAGAAGAGCTGCGTGTAGGCTAGGGACCTGGGTCCTTGGTGTGAAGAAGGCAGAACATGCTAGCAGCAGGTGCCGTCTTAGGCGCCCCCCCCCCCTCAATGTTCAGGGCACGTCCCCAGCCCGGGCCAAGATTCAGCAGCACTGGGCTCATAGTGTCCATCAGCTGTTGTCGCTCAGATCCAGGGCCAGATGGCCAGGGCGCAGTGTTGAACGTCAACCAACACCAGCCGATGCTCTGTGAGGATCCTGGGATTTACATAAACGTCCAAGGCCTGTGGCCTGCAGGTGGCCTTTAAAGGAGCCACTGCTTAAAAAAGCAAAGGGGAACAAGTCAGATATTTATGATCCGAGGTGGAGGTCGGTCGTTGCTTATTTTCATGACAGAATTCTAAGTCAAAGGGGTAAAAGGGCTGCAAAGAATAAGGAAGCAAGCCAAGCCACTTCTGAGGCAAGTCTTGGCTGACCTGCCCTGAGGGGACCCGGTTCACTGGGACTGTCATGGAAAGGACTTACTTCTGGTGGGCAGAGACCACCCCTATCATTTCCTGATCCCAGCTGCTGCTGGATCCCCTCCCTCTAGCCTGCTTTCCACTGTGTAAAGACGTTTGCCTGGGAACTAAATGAATGTGATTGCCCACAGTGCTTGCCGTTAGTGGTGATTAGTTAAAACATCAGAGTCTAAACAGTCAATTGGTTCTAATAATTAATACTGTGGTTCAACTGTGATTGAGAAAGGGAGGGGAAGAGAGACAAGAAAAGAGAAAGGAGACCTGGACTGACAGATGAGCTCCAGTTCCATAGCTACCGTTTCTTGACCTGTATTGGTATCGGTGCTTCTGCCCCGAACTCTGCTCTCATAAATCACACCGTCCTCTTAGGCAATATCATTATTATCTCTGATCTATAGCCAAGAAAAATGAGGTGTGGGCATATAAAAGCTACTTGATGCTCGGTAACAATTTGTTGAGTGGATAAATAAATATGTATAGAGTACAGCCCAGGTTAGCCCGATTCCAAACTCATGGTGCACCCTCCCCCCAGGCACGCCCCTCACATTCTTCACACACAATAGTCCCTGTCCTTCCCACATCCCCATCCCTCGCACAGCTCCTGCATGCACAACTTCCTGTCCTCTTTCTCCTGGTCACACTCAAAAGCCTGCCTCTCATACCCGCTTCTCCCCCCACCCTCACCCATTCACACTTCTCCCTTTACTACCTTTCTTTCTCTGTCTGGCATCCTAACGTTCTGACGTGCACCTCTCTCTCACACACACATAGATGTAGATCCTCTTCGGGGGCCCTATTGGTTTCCCCGTCATTATCTTCAGTTCTTAGATTGCCCCTGTAACACCACTCAGAGTGTTTGGGAAATGAAGCAAACATTCCTGTACAGCTCCTACACACACTCTGCCTCCCCTGTCCACCCCAGGAGTCAGGCCTCAGAGGCTGGGCTTGCTAAACCTTTAACTATCCCCATCCCCAGATGTGGAGGGGTGGCATGGACTTTCCTGCCTGGTCCTGGGATGAGGAGGCTATCATCCTGGAGCAGGCTCAGCCGCTCCCCGCCCCCTCCCAGGTCAGGAGGAGCGGCGATGAGCAGGATGGGTGTGTGTGCCGTTTGCTATTAATCACCCCTTCTGGTCCGCTGATGAGGCTAATGCGGTAAGTGACAATAGCCCATCTTGGTTCCTGATTTAGGGGCTCAGGACGGAAGCTGGGCTCCTGGGAGAGAAGACGTGAATTCTCCACGACACTAAACCTTCAAATAAATCTCCTGCAGTCAGAGGAGCCCAGGGCACTAAATCCCACGCGCCGGTAATTGAAACCCTTAGAGCTTTCTTGGTAGGGAAATTGCTGAGCGAGAGCGCAGCCCAGGGGTTCTGGGTAGGGTGGTGGGCCAGCACTCAGGCCCATAGAGGGTTCTGTGATGGGAGAGGCTGCCAGGAGCACGTGGGATGTCTGTTCTGATATGAGCATCTGCCTTTCCGTGTTTCCAGGCGTGAGCTTCACTATCTGGCTGTGTTCATGGAGTCACTGTCCACTGGTTTCCCATTAGGTCTATGAACACTTAATTTGGAGGCAAAACAATTATAGAGATTCTTCTTTTGAGAACCTCCATCTTTTGAACCCCTTGCAACATTTCACTTTTACTGACTGTGAACAAAGCTTCATGTAAGCAAAAGAAATCCTCAACATGACCCCGGGTGGCCTTCTTTTACCTGGCCCCACCTCTCTCTTACCCTCATCTTCTCTTTCTGTAGACTCACCTATATGCCTTTCACATCCTCCCTCGGCCATTGGATTATTTAACATTTACCTGCTCTATACCAAACCTTAGACCAGGTCCTGAATACACTGGATGAATCAGACACCCTCCTGGCCTCATGGAGCACAGGACAAGGAAGGGAGGTAAATAAACACATACCCGCAGTACCATATATGTACAAAAATGAGGTGAAGAACTTGGTGTGAGAAAGAGGATGAGTAAAGCCAGACATGGTGGCGCACGCCTTTAATCCCAGCTCTCAGGAGGCAGAGGCGGGATAGATCTCTGTGAGTTCAAGGCTAGCCTGGTCTCCGTAGTGAGTTCCCAGGACAGCCAGAGCTACACATTGAGACCCTGACTGGAAAGAAAAGAGAGAGAGATTGGGTATCAGCGAACTCTTCCAAGAAGCAGCGTTATCAGAGGATGTTTCTTATAGGATAAGAGTTATAAATTGCCCATGGAGAGGGTTGTTATGGCCATTGTTGGCAGTGAGAATAGCAGGGGAAGAGCTAACTCCTGTCTGGCCATAGCACACCATGTTTCTGGAGGGAGGGACTTAGAAGGTAACAAGTTCTGAACTTAGGCCAGGGGAAGGATCTTAAGTGGTTGGATGATGAGATCCAAGTAGTGTTTTAGGAAGGTCCTTCTCTCTGCAGAGATAGTGATGGAATAGCGGGACTTAGTAGTGAAGATGGACAGTGATGGCATGTGAACCAGGGTCGCAGAGACGTTCTGCTGGATCCTTACAGGGTAAAACAGCTAAAAAGATGACTTACCTGAAACAGGAGCCTGAAGAAAGGTTAAGTGTCGGGAGCATGAATTTAGGGAAGGCTGTGGATGGTGGTACACACTGGAACAGAGAAACCAGGGGGGATGGCAGAGCTACAGAAAGGTGTGCCCATCTCAGGCATGGGAGTTAGAAGAGCCTATGGGAACCTAGGGGGAGAAGTCTCAGTTTATATTTGGTTGAGAATCGGAGGGAGGAACTGAGGGAATGACACCAGAGGAGGGACTTAGCATTGTCAGGGAGAGATGTGAATGGGGACAAGTTTTTATCATTATATTTGACAGATGGTGATCATTGACAGACTCCAGAACCTGGTTTGAAGGTCTAACACCAACACCACTAACGAGGGCAAGCTAGAGGACTTTGTATGCCCCTGTTTTCTCACTTACAGGGCAGGAATAAGTTACACCGTGCTGGGTACAGAACAAACATATGGTGTGGTGTTGCTGCTTTCCTCCCTCCTTCCCTTCTTGCCACTTCAACTTCTACTCAGCTAGTGCCTCTTAAGCACTGCTTGTCCCTCAGGGACACCTATGTGGATTTCCCTGACCAGCCGAAATGTCTGCTCCATAGAACTGTTTACCTCCCTTTGGCACAATTGCTATTTTCAGGTTCTTGAGTATTTGATTATCTGTTCCGTCATTAGACTCCATGCTCCATTAGGACATGGATGTTGTACTGCAAGATCTCAGTGTAGTATCTAATATATGCGAGACTCTGAGTATTTACTGAATTAACAGATAAATTACCTAGAGTTTTTATCATTATATTTGACAGATGGTGATCATTGATGATTGAGAACAGTTTCCATAGAATGATAGGGATGAAAACTGATGTAGTGTGTTAAAACTTGGTTAAGGGCCTGAGGAGACAACTCAGTCCATGAGGATCTGAGTTCATTTTAGAACCCACATTAAGAAAGTGGAGGGTTGGAGAGATGGCTCAGCGGTTAAGAGCACTGGCTGCTCTTCCGAAGGACCCGGGGTTCAAATCCCAGCACCCACATGGCAGTTCACAACTGTCTGTAATTGCTGGGTGTGGTGGTACATGCCATTAATTCCAGCACTCGGGAGGCAGAGGTATGCAAATCTCTCTGAGTTCGAGGCCAGCCTGGTCTACAAAGTGAGTCCATGACAGCCAAGGATACACAGAGAAAACCTGTCTCAAAAAAAGAAAAGAAAGAAAGAAAGAAAGAAAGAAAGAAAGAAAGAAAGAAAGAAAGAAAGAGGAATGTGAGCGGGGCAGTAGTGACACACGCACCTGGGAAGCCTAGGAAGGCAGATCTCTGTGAGTTCGAGGCCAGCCCGGTCTACAGAACAAGTTCCAGGACAGTCAAGGCTACACAGAGAAACCCTGTCTCAAACAATAACAACAACAAAAGAAAGTGGAATGTGGTGAGCATGCTTGTACTTGGGAGTACACTGAAAAGGTAGGGACAAGTAGATCTCTAGGGCTTAGTGGCAAGCCACCCAAGCCTAGCCTGTCTCAAGAAACAAGGTGGGGGGCTGGGCCTGGTGGTGCATGTGGTACACACATCTTTTTTTTTTTTTTTTTTTTTTTTGGTTTTTCGAGACAGGGTTTCTCTGTGTATCCTTGGCTGTCCTGGACTTACTTTGTAGACCAGGCTGGCCTCGAACTCACAAAGATCCACCTGCCTCTGCCTCCCAAGTGCTGGGATTAAAGGCGTGCGCCACCACCGCCCGGCCTTGGTACACACATCTTTAATCCTAGCACTTGGGAGGCAGAGACAGGCAGCTCTGAGTTCAAGGCCAGCCGCCTAGTTTGTCTGAGTTCCAGCCAGCCAAGGCTCCATAATGAGTGAGACTCTCTTAAAATAAACAAAAGAACCCAAGGTGGTTGACTCCCAAAGAAGGAGACCTGAGGTTGACCTCTGACCTCCACAGGCACATGTGTGCACACCCAGAGAGGTGACTAAGAGATAGAGATAGAGTATAAACAGCAAGCGAGTCTTTGAAGTATCTGCAGTGAGGCAGGGAGGTAAGTAAAGGACACTCATTGCAGGAGGGGACAGGTGGGTTGTTGATGCCGCTATGGGAGCAGCTGGGAATGAAGGTCAGGCTTCTGGAGGGGAGCAAAGGATGCAGAAGAGAGGGGGACTGACACCAGCCTTAAGCAGGAGTGACTTCTGAGCCCCAAGAGGAGCAGGAGCGAATGAAACAGGAAGCTGAGGGAGAAGGAGGGGAGTTGAGATAGTTACAGGACCTCACGCCCAGGAATTCCTGATTCCCGAATCAAGCGGGAAGCAAAGCCACAGTAAGGGGAAGCAGAAGGAGATGGGGCTCAGAGTGGTAAAATATTACGGAGTTGTCCCTGTGGGGAGGAGGAGACAGCTGACACCAAGGATGTAAAGGGATTGTTTAGCAGTGCTGAGAGTGGAAACAGAATTTTTTATTGGCACATATCTGCATGGTTCTGTGATTTCCCCAGCTGTGCTTGGCCGCTTGGCTGTCTGAATGTCTGAGACCAGCAGGAGGGCAATCAGACCATGAAAAAGGCAGAGAGAGTAAAGAAGTTGAGTATGTTGGCCAGAGGGTATTGAAATGATGCATCCTAATGTCCAGGAGAGTGTCTATAGTGGTGGGAGTTAGAGAGCGCTAGAAAGAGAAAAAAAAACATGACAGGCACAAAGCCATGAGAGTGCTGGGAAGTTAGGAGTCCTCTCACTAAGCAAGCTAGCTTGCTGACAAGCTCCTTCAAGAGGAAGGAGAACAATAAAGTCCAAGGTCAGGGCGATGATGGGTGTAGACACATGTCAAGCCCCTCAGTGAAAGTGAGAATGGTGGGTAAGGAGGGCTGGGAGAGTGGCACTTGACCTCCAAGGGCCCACAGAGTGAAGCAGTGGGCTGCAAGACACCGGCCCCACCTCATGGCCCAAGGAACCTGGAGGTAGGAGAGGAAAAGCCTGGTCTGGAGAGGTCTGCAAGAAAATGGCGAGTCCAGGAATAGTCGGTGTTCCAGAACCCTGAGAAGAGAAAGCAAAGGGCATCTCCAGAATTGAGGGTAGAGAGGAGGTCGTTGATGTGGTCCTCCTGAGAAGGTGGCAGGGAAACTCAGCCAGAGTGACTTCCTCCTCAGCCCAGAGCATCACTCCTGGGACTCTCTGCTCCTCCTGTCTTGATGTGTTCCTCCTGCACCATCACTCTCCATCCGACCCCAGACACGTTCTCTATCTCATCCATCCCTCCATCTCTCCTCCTCCTACACTCCCTCCCTGGTTGTCCCCTGCCCTGCCCCACCCCAGCCGGCCTGAGTGAGCAGGAACCCTTGCCACCTTCATTACTCAGGTCACCGGTTGGCTAATGGGCTATTAATTTGCTCAATCGTCCCCTGTGAGGCAAACTCAATTTCTGCCAGCCAGTCGTCCCTCCCTGTCGACAGCGTGATTGATTGGAGGAACAGCTGTCACCGCCCGGCTGCCTGCTCCCTGCCTCCTACTCCCCTAGTCCCACCACCCCTCCTCCTTGGGCCGCCGCCCTGCGCCCACAGAAGCGGTGCACCCCTGCCACCTGCCTAAGGATCTGTCGCCGGCGATGAAAAATGACAGAAATATTTAAGGACAAATAAGGTTTCCCAACGCAATTGAAAATGATTACAGGCAGCTACAGATGGGGCCAATCTGATGCGCAGCAGCAAATCAAATCGAATTTCCTTATCGGCGTATTATTTTAGGCGTTATCTGGCACGTTGATGCAGTTATCAATTCAATTTCAGCCGCCGGGCTGCTGTTTACCGACTCGCCTTTGCTGGGAAAAGGTAAACATGCTCAGCCCAGCAAATTAATTTCTAGCTGGAGCCACAGGCAGCAAAGGACGGCTACCCAGGACCTACGGCCTCCACCTTGGCCCTGGGCTAGAGCTTGCCCAGGAACAGAAGCGCCTCACTAGTTGCCTACCCCTGCCCTAAGCTGGATCCGGAGCTCCTAGGAGGCTGAGGTGACCGTTGTTACCTCTTCTGCTGCTGCCAGGGAGAGGTGAAGGTCTCCCATTAATTCCCAGCTAAAAATGACAAATTCATCTTGGACGACAATTAAATGAAGTCAGTAATTGATGCTAATTGATCTCCAGATGCGAGGGCTCCCCTTAGCCTTAGCAGCGCGTGGCTGCCTTGCTCCCTCCCCCATCTCAGCTTTCTCTTCCTCTTCCTCCCTCCCCTGAGTCCTTGCTTTCTCCTAGGGCTCTGCCTCTTTTGACTGCACAGGTCTAGGAGAAGTAGCCAGCCTAGGCTGGGCCAACAGGCAACGCCTGAGGCTAAGCACCTGGCCCTCAGTGGGTCCGGCTCCACAAGCCCGGGCCATCATTGCTCAGGTTTCCCCACCCATCTGCCGGAGTGCAGGTCACACTGCCTCCCTCAACCATTCAGGATTTATAGCCCACAGCTGTGGAGGCTCCCATTTTATTTTTATAAGCCCATAGCCTCAGCCAACAGTGGGTAAAGCATACTTGAAGTTTTGTTTCTTGAAACAGTACAGTCTTAGCATCTGAGCTGTGTGACAAGGAAGGTACTGGTCCACATGCTGAGAAGAATAGTCAGGGATACATAGCTCAAGCTGCACTTGAATATGTGTGTAGGTGTGTGTGTGTGTGTATGTCTCTGTGTGTATATGTGTGTGTGTCTCTGGGTGTGTATATATGTGTGTGTGTATGTCTGTGTGTGTATATGTGTGTGTCTCTGGGTGTGTATATATGTGTGTGTGTCTCTGTGTGTGTATGTCTGTGTGTGTATATGTGTGTGTATATATGTGTGTGTGTCTCTGTGTGTGTGTCTGTGTGTCTCTGTGTGTGTCTCTGTATGTGTGTCTGTGTCTGTGTGTGTGTGTAGTGTGTGTGTGTCTGTGTCTGTGTGTGTGTGTCTGTATGTATGTGTGTGTGTCTGTGTGTGTGTGTCTGTGTGTGTGTCTGTATGTATGTGTCTGTCTGTGTGTGTCTGTGTGTACGTGCCTGTACCCATGCTCGTGGAAGCACTTGTCTGTCCAGACACCTGAAATGCTATGTGTACTTTGTTCATAGGTGGATGCTTTCCTGAATCCTGCCTTTTACTGCAGTTTGTAGAGCCTAATCCCAGGGACCACTTGAGAGGCTCGGCCTGCCCCAAGCACCAGTGGTCCATCTGAACACAGGAACTATCTGGAAGTTATTATCTAAAGGAGTGGGGGGGCATGAATTATAATTCTACAGAAGGAGAGGGGCTACGGTGGTGATCTGAATAGCCGTGGTCAGGAGTGTGAAATAGCTGTGGCCCCGGAAGCACCAGCAGCCCCTAACAGAGTATTTGATAGTGTATGCACTTGGCCCCAGCAATGGCTCATGCAACCAAGGCTTTAGGTTCTCACAGGACTCAGTGACTGTAGCTGAGCCTTGGCTCTAGCTTGAGCTTAAGTGTAAGCCTAAACCTCTCCACAGGCTGACCTCCACCTGGCAAGCCTGCAGATGTTTGGCTATCCAGGAGTCTTGCCTAGCTCAGTACACACACACACACACACACACACACACACACACACACACACACACATGTATTGCTACAGACAGCTGCTAGCATCCATCACAATAGGAGTCAGGGCACCAGCCAGGCTCCTGTGCCTGGAACTCAAAGGAGACCATATAGAATGGGTAGTGAATGCCAATCCAAGCTTCTGCAGACAGGAAAGAGGGAGGAGGAGGCTAGCAAGGGTATGTGAGCTTGAATTGTTCTTGGGTATTGGACCCAGGTAAATATGTGACATGTGTGGAACCTGAGGCTGTGAGGTGGGGGAGGGGGGTTGTGCATGCCTTGTGGGAAGAGGAGGACTAGTTAAGGAAGAACATGAATAAAAGAATGACCAGACTAGACCAGAGTCAGAGAAAACCCTTGTCTGTAGGGTAATGTCTGCATCTTTGGGGATTTGGCAAGGTCTGTAATCCTTTATTTGTTAATTCAGGAATATGCATTGATTTCTACTCTCACTATTACTTTTACTTGGCGCTCTGCCCTGTGTTAGATGCTGAGACTGTAGCAGTGGAGGTGTTAAATTTTTTGCCCTCAAGAAAGTCACATTCTGAAGGTGGTACACTTTTTTTGTAACAAGCAACAGCACAAACGCCATGAAAGTAGCAACAGGAGAGACTCTGGGAATACAGAGGAGGCACCGGATGCAGCTGGGGGAGTGAGGGAAACCTCCCTGGGATGAAGACTCCTGGGCTGAGTCGTGAAAATGGCCCTTGCTATGTCTTTTTGGTTGTTTGGCAAGCCCAAAGCAGAGACAAATAGGCTCATTTGGTTCCAAGTGACACTGGGACAGCTGAAAATGTCACCTCTGTCCTTTGAGTGCCAGCTGCTACCCTGGGGTCTGGGTAAGTGGGTGCACAGCTGTTTGCAGGGCACTGTTGGGCACCTGCACATAAGTATGGGCCACAGCTAAGTACACACCTCTTGCTGCCTGCCCTCCCCCCACCTCCTCGACCAGGGATGCCTATTAATCCTGACAAATGATGACTTACGAACATGTAATGCAAACTGATTCATCATACATTCAAATCCACCGCCCCGCCCCAGCGGGAGGCCCCAGCCAGACAAGTGTATTACACGGATAATGTATTTGACGTATTAATAAAACCAGGCGCATTGCTCTGGCGCAGGGACTGGGGAATGCCAATATACGATGACAGATCACATATTGATGAAATCCAGATGTTTGGAATCATAGTCTTGGGGCCTTGTTCATATTGACTGAAGGTAAAAAATGCCGTCTGTCAGCACATTAACCCTTCCTGTCCCACGCCCAGCAGAGGGACCCACCAAAGGGCTTCTAGAAAGAACAGAAGAAAGAAGGGATGAGTGGGAGGAGCAGAGGGGACCAGTGGTTAGGTGGCTTGGGTCCACAATAGATGGATGAAGAGAAAGGGAGATGTTGTGCTCTGGGTAACGTGAGTGACACTTCATGGCTGATGTCTTGACCTCATCACATTTCACTGCATGGGTGGCATCCCTGGCTCTCTGGAACGTGGTCTTTTCACACTTTCTTGTTTTCATTCTCCTGTTTACCACTCCTTCTAAGACCTTGATGACTCAAACATCCTTCACCCGTTAGAGTGCACTGAGGCTGTCTTCCAGACTCTAGTCCTCTCCTAGAGGAGGTCACTGCTCTTCATCCTCTCATGTGATAGGTTTCTTTTGGTTGCCCACCCTAGGCCGGAACATGTTCTAGGCCCAGAGCCCACAGTGATGGGCTTCAGTTCTCACCTGTCAGTCAGTGTCTCCTAGACCTACCTATTGTTCAGCATCTTCACAGTGTCTCCAAGTAAACACATCCCAACAAACTGAACTCATTGCCCTCCCACAAAGTCTGATATTTAAGCCAATAAACATGTACATGAGCGTGGATGGACAGGAGCACTTCCACAGGGGCCTGAAGGGCCAAGGCCAGCCAACTGCCGAAGGGTGGCTGATCTCAAAGTCAGTCCCAGTGGGAAGACAGGTTGGGTGCATGTGTAGGGTACAGGGAAACACAGATAACAAACTCGAGCCAGCATCTTACTAGAGAGATAATGAATGACTCCTCCGGTGTACTGATTTCGTTCCATCCTCACCAAAGTCCTAGGAGTTAGAGCTCATCCCCATTCGAGGATGAGGAAAAGCTAAGCTCAGAGCCGTCCAGTGATTGGCCCAAATTCAGCACAGCCAATAAGAGGCAAGCAACTCTGCAGAATTTTGCTTGTTGTTCTGTTCTGTGTCTCAGTCACTAGGAAATGGAAGCCCTTCTTGGGAGGATGGAGTGGGGAGAGGAAAGGCAGGACTCAGCTGTGTCTGAGTGCATAATCTTAAAAGCCCCAGTCTCAGGCTGGGGAAGTAGCTAGTTTGGCTGAATGTGTCAGGGTTGGCAAAGCCCTATGTTTGATTCCACGGCACAACGTGTGTTGAGTTTGGTGGTGTTTGCCTGTGATCCCAGCTTTCAAAAGGTAGAGGTAAGTAGGATCAGAATTTCAAGGTAGTTCTCAATATGCAATAAGTTGGAAGCTAGCCTGGGCTACAAGATCCTGCTTTGCTGTCATCTGTCATTAGAATTACCCTCACCCTCATTTAATGTTCCCTGTCCTAGGCAAGCAAGCCACCCTCCCTCTCCCTCTCTCTCTCCCTCTCTCTCTCTAGTTATTTTGAGACAGGATTTCTCTCTGTATCCTTGTCTGTCCTGGACTCACGCTGTAGACCAGGCTGGCCTTGAACTCACAGAGATCTGTCTCCCTCTGCCTCCTGAGTGCTGCTGCTGGGATTAAAGGTGTGCACTAACCACACCTGGCTTTTTTTTTTTTTTTAAAGACAAGATCTCATACTATATCTCAGACTGGCCTGGAACTCATTATTTCAACCATGCCAATCCTTCTGCCTCAGCTAGCCTTTCATGGTCTCTGAGGACCTTCAAAGACAAGAATTACTGCTTGGACAAATAGAGAGGGAGAACGGAATCCTTTGGCTTCAGAACTGGGAAACTGCCCCAACCAGAGGGACAACAAAGTTAAGGGACTCCACGCAGGCCCCATGAGCCCCTCTCCTGTGCAGGCTTCTCCAGTCTTCCCGGTGGAAGGTAGATAAGGAGCAGCACTTGCCGGCTGTTCCTAATGGTCAGGAATTCCTAACAGAGGAGGGCAGCAGAGGGCTGATCTGGTCCCCACCCTACCATCCATACCCTTACTTGGTGCTTGACACTGGAGGCCCAGAGTGCTTCCCTGCTTAACCTTTTCCTTCAACCTAATCAACACCCTTCTTAGAGGCTTCCATTGAAGTAAAGAAAGTCTAACTGCTTAGCAAGAGGCAGGGCCCCTCTGGTGGTCATCCAACTAGGAAGCTTCCACCGTAGTGACTCAGGCCCTGAGAAGTTGCCCTGTGTGAGGCTGAGGTCAGGGGGCAGCTTCCCTCCCTACACTCCTCCTGCTTGGAAGATACCTATGGCAAGCCGAGAGAGATGTGGAGGTAGCAGCCCCTATGATGGAGGGGTGGTGGGGAGGGAGGCAGTAATGAATGTGGACGGGAGGCAGAATGAGCGATCCATCTTTGCATAGGAGGAGAGGGGGCGGCGGGCGTTCCCCCCATGCACTCACACACTCAATCAGGGGCTGTCAGACCTCCGGCCGCCTGGCATTTTGGTGAAGAATCTCTCAGCTAAAAATTGTTGTCAGTCCCATTTCCTCGTTATCAGTGCAAGGGCTGAGGCAGCGCCGGGGGATTAGCAGAAGCGGGGAGCGCTCACGCCCCCGCCATCCGCTGCCGATAACACTGGGCCTCCTGCCTCACCTCCCGCATTCATCATCTTTAGTGCTGACAGCTCAGCCCAGTCCCTGTCCCATCCCCTCGTGTTCACTGAGGCTCCCCACTGTGCTCAGCCTGGCTCTTGACCTCCCAGGAAGCTAGGCCTCCAGCAAGAGTGCTAGGATTCAAACGGGAAACCTAGACCCCACCTGTGGCAAGAGGCCTTGCAAGGCTGGGAGGATCTTCTCAAGGGCTGGAGTGAGAGCCACTTAAGAAGCCGGTGGCCTTTGACAGGCTGCCTCTGGTGGTTCCAGCCACCTACCTTTGATACTGTCTACAGTGTTGGAGAAGGGACCCAAGTCACGAAGGCCTATCCAGGGGCTCCCCACTCTTTACCAGTCTGAGATAGACTCCCAGATTCTGGGAACCATGAGAAGGAAGAGCCAGAGGATGACTCCATCTGAGCCTAGGACAGGATGGAGGATGGAGGCTTCATTCCCACCCCAGCAGGACCAGCGGCCCCTCCTCTTGGCCATCCCCAGTGGTTTTATGGCCCATTTTATGGCCACTGTAATGGCCCAGGTCAAAAGCTTCAGGGAGCTGTATTCTGGGAATTATGCAAACGAGGAGCAGGCCCAGGGCCAGAGTATGGATTTTGTCATTAAACCTGGGCAGGCCATGTCGTTAGTGCAGTAAAATCCACGTCATGACCACAGGTCTCAATATAAAATTATAGGGAACACAGCGGGGGAGGGGAAGTAGGGGGGTGCACAATCATCCTGACATCTGCCACTCTCACCGTGAGAGATAAAGGTGAGGGAGTAGGCTTCAAGATGACCCCAGTTCATTCCTCTTCCCAAAGCTGGGAGCCCAGCCAAAGAAAGGGTTTAGTGCCCCCAGTAAGAAGAAATTGAGGTTCAAGTTGAGAAAAGCACATGTCAGCAAGACAAGAGAATGAAAGCAAGCGTATGAGAACGCCGACCTCTGACACCAGATGCCGAGCAGGATCTGGACACTAGAAAACCCAAAGAACTGAAAGAACATGGTATCCCAGCCTCAGAAGGGCTGAGCCCAGACATGTGAGGTGTCTTGGACCCCTCTATCCTGTTCTCTCTTCACCTCTCCTTTACACCTCAGATCCTAGTCAGTGATTAACTACCTTGTCCCCCTTAGTCATTCTTCATGCTTCCCATTGGGCACCCATCCCATTCCTTGTGGACCCTCCAGCACTCTCATAGTGCCCCTCATAGCTCCTGTCTCCCTCCTAGGTCTCACCCACGTGACCTGCCTTTCTCTCCCCTGGCTTTCCTACTAACTTGTGATCTCTTAGACATCTAGACTGTGTCTTACTCTGAGTTCCAGTTTCCACTACAATAATACTGAAATAGAATAATTGTTTTATAAATGTTTGTTGAGCAAATGATGCCTTGAGACCAACAGCCAAGTTCAAAGCCCTATCCAGTTCCCCATCTGTTGAAGACAGTAGCCTGGAGGATACCTAGGGCCTTACCCACCTCTGAGGTTGCCTGAGAGGCAGAACTGAGATCACAGCTCTCCTAGAGCAGGGCCATATCTGCTTCTTTTACTCACTGGCTTCCAGCTGTCACCTAAACACTTGAGGCCCAGCTACCAAGGCAGGTGGCACACAGTAGGACCACACACTGTAGGACCATTTCCCTTCTTTAAAGATCTAGTCACACAGACTGGAGGCCCTCTTCCCCAAACCCAGTACACTCAAAACCTTCACAACAGATATCCAGCTCAGTGAAGGCTATGATGTTTCGAGTACATGGCTTTGGTTATACACACACACACACACACACACACACACACACACACACACACACACAAAATGAATCATCCTTAGAGCCTACACATGATTCAATCCAGGCATCCAGGGAGCCATATCCTCCTCAGTCTATGTTAAAGGGAGGTGGCCTCTCATGCTCAGACTGATCTGGGAATTTCCTCAGGCATAGAGTTGCTAGATTTAGTAAATAAAAAATAAGACATAACAGGTAAACTTGATTTAGAAAAACCAATGATCTCTAGTATCAATATTGTCCTTGCAATATTTGGGACAATTATATTTTTTCAAGAACTCATTGTGTATCTAAAATAAAATTTCACTGAGCATTCTACATTTCCTCTGGCAACTCTACTCACCTGTCTACCTTGGTCATCACTGACATGGTCTTTATCTGTCTCAAAGTTGATTGTGACTGTCTCCAGGCACCAGAGGGACAAGCAAGCAAGAACATACAGACTCAAGCTAAGGAAGTCTTAACTACAAAGGCTGGAATAAAGTACTCTGGAAGAGTACTTGTATAGTATATTCAAGGCTGCCTCTAGTTCTATACACACACAAAAAAAATGTTTTCCTAGCCGTGGTGGCACACGTCTTTAATTCCAGCACTCGGGTGGCAGAGGCAGGTGGATCTCTGTGAGTTCGAGGCCAGCCTGGCCTACAGAGTGAGTCCAGGACAGCCAGGGCTACACAGAGAAATCCTGTCTCGAAAAACCAAAAATAAATAAATAAATAAACAAACAAACAAATAAATAAAATAATTTCTCAACACCACTCCTGTAAGCCAACTCGGGAGCACTGGGTGTAAGAAAAGAAGGGACTCAAGAGTCAAGAGGAGAATGAACAAAGCAACCTGGAGTAGTTTGTTCTGGTCACTATTAGTGCCAGGCTGAACATAGAGTTCCAGCTCCCAGCCAACCCTCTGTGAGCACATGTGTCAGAGAAACGTTGGTTATTGTTTGGTTTTTGTTTGTTTGTTTTTGTTTTTGTTTTTTTGAGACAGGGTTTCACTCTGTAGCCCAGGCTGGCCTGGAACTCTCTTTGTAGCTCAGGCTGGCCTTAGCCTCACAGCAGTCCTCCTCCTTTGACCTCTTTAGTGCCGAGATTGCCGGTGTGACCCATCACATCCATCTTGAAGGATGTTCTAGAAAGAGAAAACGCAGAATCAGTGAGATTGACAAGAGACCTGTGAGGTTACCCAACAGAAGTAGTGAGACACCCTGGGACTGGAGAGGTCCACAGGGAAAAGTTCAGTTCCCAGCATCCACATGGAAGCGCACAAAATTATGTAGTTCCAGTTCCAGGGGACCTAATGCCCTCTTCTGGCCTCTGAGGGAACTGCACACACAGAGTGCAGACATGCATTGAGGGTTTTTTTTAAGAAGTGAAACCTCAGTGGGGAAAATGCGAATGTCAAGAGTATAGAAGAAGGTTAGGGAGATGCCCCAGCAGGTAAAACTTCTTGCTGTATTTTCCTGATGACCTGAGTTCAGTCCCTGAAACACCTGTAAAAGGCCAAATACAGTGGCTCACATCTGTGATTCCAGCATTCCTATAGCAGAATGTAAGGGGAGACAAGAGAATTATTCCCTGGATTCTTGGGAACCAGGCAGCCTGGGATATGAAACACAGCAGCAGAAAGAGAAGAGGGGCACTGTGGCTGGAGAGATGGTTTAGAGGCTAAGAACGCTTGTTAATCTTGCAAAGGACCCAGGTTCGATTCCCAGCATCCACACAGTAACTTACAAACCATCTCTGACTCCAGTGTTCTTACTGCCTTTGTGGGCACTAGACACGCATGTGGTGCACATACATACATGGGAAAACATTCATACATATGCAAATTTTTAATAAAATATTTTTTAAAAATTAAAAATTTTTAAAAAGAGGAAAGGACCCACCTCAAAAAGTGGAATTCTGGGGGACATGGTAGCAGATGACTTTAATCCCAGCACTCGGGAGGAAGAGGCAGGTGGATCTCTGTGAATTCAAGGCCATCCTGGTCTACAGAGTGAGTCCAGGACAGCCAATGATACACAGAGAAACCTTGTCTTGATAAACCAGAAGAAAAAAAAGAAGCGGAATTCTTGAGGTTGTCCTCCAATCTCCATATGTGCTCTCTGGTATACATATGTCCACATTTGTACACTCATACATAAATACACACATACATATATAAATGCTTTTATTATTTTAATTTATTTTGTTTTGAGACAGTTTCTCTATGTAGCTCTGGCTGTCCTGAAACAGTCTGTATAGCAGGTTGGTCTTGAACTCAGACATCTGCCTGCCTCTGCCTTCCAAGTACTGGGATTAAAGGTATGTGGCACCACATCCAGCTCATAAATATTTTTTTTTTGTTTTTTTTTTTTTTGAGACAGGGTTTCTCTGTGTAGCTCTGGCTGACCTGGACTCACTTTGTAGACCAGGCTGGCCTCGAACTCGCAAAGATCCGCCTGCCTCTGCCTCCCAAGTACTGGGATTAAAGGCGTGCACCACCACCGCCCGGCTAGCTCATAAATATTTTTAAAAACAGGTGTAAAAGTAGCAGAATGGACAAGACTTGGTAGTTAAATGAATGCAGGGGAGGGAGTAAGGAAGGAAACACACAGTAAGGCTTAGTTACTGGAACAGCTGACTAGGTGAATGAAGGTATCCTACCAGAGATGCGCACAGCTGGAGGAGTAGCAGGTTGGTAAGGAGTGATAAAGTAGAAGAGCTCAAATTTGAGTTGTTGAGTTTTAGATTCTTAGGAGACATTCAGGTATTGATGTCCATTAGACACTGGATAATAGGGGCACAGAGGGACGCCAGATAGAGGTACAGAGAATGCAGTCAGCAGGAGGCAGGAGTTATAACGAACCATAAGACAAACAAGCTCGTCCGGCACCCAGAACGAAGAGAGCAGAAGCTGAAGACAGAACCTGGATTTCATGCTGGGACCCCTCATTGCCTTGCACTGGTGCTGGGTCAGAAGACAAAAATGAGGAATGAGCTCCCCTTTCCCCTCTCTTCTCTTCTTTCTCCAAATCTGGAGAGTATGAAAGTGACGAGAAAAGGAGAGAGGCAAGGGTCACTCGACATCCTGCATGATGGTATGATTAAACACGTGTGAGATGGAGTGATCAAGGCTTGATTGCACAGAGCACTGATTGTGTCCCAATAGATTTCCAGGAGGGGCAGCCAGCTGAGCAGGCATCATTGATGGCCGTGACCTCTGAAGCTACCCATATGTTTCTCACCCCTCTCCCTACAAGGCAGCAGTAGGCTTGGGCTGAAGGCCTGGTACACTGGATTTCCTTCTAGAGACTAGCTCTGCTCACAGTGTCTGTTCTCCTTCCCTGGCCAGGTAAGAAGAAAGCAGTAGCGTTGTTTGACAGCCAGGCCCCGATCTGCCCCATCTGCCAAGTCCTGTTGAGGCCCAGTGACTTGCAGGAGCATATGGAGCAAGAACTGGAACAGCTGGTCCAACTGCCTGCCAGGTAAGCCACCTATAAGAGGAAGTCTGCCTGCTGGGGGATTCCCACTGGGTCTGCGAGCTGCTGGGTCTCATGTCAGCCTCTGGAGGAGAAGCCAGGCTCAGAACAGCCTGTTGCTGTTCTGTGTTTTCAGTCCTGTTTCTCACTTTATTTGAGGGTGGGGGACTTAGGGGGTGGAGAAATGTGAGTCCTCAGACCCCAGCCTCAGAATAAGGGAAGCTAGATAAGTGGGAGCCAGCCACTGCTGCAAGTCCAGAACTCCCATGTGGGGCTTTGGGGTGGGATAAAAGCAGGTACAGGGCCTGGCAGCTCTATCAGAGGTCCAGCCCAGCTCTATTATTTAGGGGAGAAAGCAGCACCTTCTCCATAAAGCTCAAGGATGAGAGGTGACAATCTTGGGAATGTGCTCATGTGTTCCCACCGTAGCTCGTCCCAGCCCTCCTCTGTCCTTGCCTGAGGACTGTGCTGCATCCTCTCAAGATCCTTGGGGAGGAGCCAGATTATCCAGAGGGCAGATGAGAAGCAACTAATTACCACTAGTTTTAGCACTATGAAGCAGCTGTTCCATCTTGTTCACACAATCTTTAGGGTCAGGAATTCCAGCAGGGCACAGAGGGGTCTGCTGCGCCTGCTCCAGATGTTGGATGCTCAGCTGAGCTCTCTAGAGGTTCTTCACTCCCAAGTCTGGGGATGGATGCTTACTGTCAGTTAAAACTGCAGAGGGGCCGAGTCTAAAGCATTTGCATGTGGTTTTTCTGTGTGGCCTGGACCTCCTCATCACTAGGTAGCCTTTGGGTATTTTGACTTCTTGGGGTTTTGTTCTGTTTTGTTTTTGTTTTCAAGACAGGGTTTCTCTGTGTGACAGAGCCCTGGCTGTCCTGGACTCACCTTTTAGACCAGGCTGGCCTAAACTCACAGTCTGCCTGCCTCTGCCTCCTGAGTGCTGGGATTACAGGCATGCCACCATGCCCAGCTTGATACTTTGACTTCTTACATGACACTTAAGTCTCCAAAACAAAAGGTTCTAGCCAACAAGGTGGAACAGTGAGGTGGGAGGATACAGCTAAAGATCAAACTCAGAGCCTCTCTCTACCACTGAGCTCCATTCCAGCCTGAATCACCTTTTCAAATTGAGCCTTGGAAGTCATTTAATGTCACTTCCAGTACTCTACTATTGACCAAGGCATTGTGAACCCACTCAGATTCAAGGTGAGAGGACATGTATCCCTTTTGATTGGAGGAGTGGCAAGACCACATTGTAAAAGAGCACATGGGATAGAAGACAGGGCTTCAGCCATCCTTAGGAAACCATGATGGGCCCCCACAGAGACCAGCATTCTGTTCCCACCCATTGCTCATTTCAAGCCATTAGACCTGACCTATGCAAGGTGCAGGGGTCAGAAAAATGTCCTCTATCCTGGGAAACATCAGAGTGAGAAAGCATTGAGGAAGAGTGAGGAAACACAAGCCCCGAGGGATAGAGTTTGCTACCTAGGAGGAGCCGAGCTGTGTGAGGCACTAAACCCAACAGAGAGCAAAGGATTCTAAGGGAGAGATTTTGAAGGAAGCACTAGTTACCTATTGGCCGTTACAAATTACCCCAAGACTTAATGGCTTAAGACGTCTATTAGGACCAGTGAGAAGGCTCAGCAGGTAAAGGGTTTGCCACACAAGTTGTAGGACTTGAGTTCCACCCCCAGAACCCAGGTGGATGTGGAAGGAGATAACCAACTTCACAAAGCTGCACACACACACACACACACAAACACAGTGAAAAAAATTGTCTCCATTTCTGTGGGTCACCAACATAGCTATGCCATCTTGGGTAGCTGTGGTCACTTGCTCTTGTTCTCTCCTGAGTCTAGAGAGGAAATGTCACCCAAGGCTACAGTCACCTGATAAAATGGACTGCATGTTTCCAGGGTGGCTCACTTCTACCGGCAGTTAGCAGGAAACCTCTCAGTAACCTCTTCCAGAGCTGCCTGAGTTTCCCTCCAAGAAGGCAGATGACAGCCTCCAAGCATGTGACCCAAGAAAGAGACCAAGGGAAGCCAAAGTGCCTTTCCTTGAAGCACTTCCGCTCTAGACTGTTCGGGTCCGCAGGTCATTGCTGGGCATGGCAGTGCATACCTGTAATTCCAGAGGCAGAGGCAGCGCAGTACCTGGAATTTGAAGCCAGCCTGAGTTCCGTAGTGAGCTGTCTAGTGAGACTCTCTCTAGACAGAAAGGAAGGAAGGCAGGAGGGATGGATGGAGAGAGGGATAAAGAGGAAGGAAGGAAGGGAGTGAGTGGATCACCAACCGCTGCCCATACTGGTATTTTTGGTTGTGAGCCTAACTCCTACTGACTAACCCATCTCTTCAGTCCTGCCCAGCCCCATACTCACGGGAAGAGAATTATACTCTAAAAGCTTATTCTTTTTTTTTTTTTTTCGAGACAGGGTTTCTCTGTGTAGCCCTGGCTGTCCTGGACTCACTTTGTAGACCAGGTTGGCCTTGAACTCACATAGATCCGCCTGCCTCTGCCTGCCAAGTGCTGGGATTAAAGGCTAAAGGCGTGCCCCACTATGCTGGGCAATAACAGACAGCTGTGAACTGCCCATGAGGGTGCTGGAAGAGCAGCCAGTGCTCCTAACTGCTGAGCCATCTCTCCAGCCCCTCCCCCCAAAGCTCATTCTTAAAGATAAAAGTATCAAAAGAATCTGTGGAAGCACTTTAAAAGCCCCACGGAAGCTATAGTACGGTAATAATAACGAACCTCGTGAAACATACCTGACAAGCGCTTTATTTATTCTTCACTGCTCTGAGGCAGGTGATACGGTCACGCATTGTTTAATGATGGCTATACATTCTGAGAAATACATTCCTCTTTTCTTTTTTCTTTTTTTTTTTTTGTCATGTGAGCATCATAGAGTGTACTCATACAAATCACACTGTCACTAGGCGGTGTAACCTCATGGGACCACTTTCAGATGTGCAGCCAGCCTGTTGGTAATTGTGGTGTGTGAGTATAGATATGACTCCGGTTTTGCAGATGAGGAAACTGAGGCACAGACCTGTTAAGTGACTTCACCAAGGATGCCCACTTAGCAGTAGATATAAGACTTGACACCGGTGCCCAGTTCTTCGCCTCCCTCTCTCCTCACTCACACGCCTGGGATTGACCTGTCAGGGCAGAAAGTGAAAGAAACATCCTTCAGGATGTACCAGGATTTCTGGGTAATTTGCTTCCAATGAAGGAATCCTCAATCAGGAACAGAAAACCGAGGGACCTGCACAGAGGCTCATTTGTGCAGAGTGCCTCCTCCCGCTGGAAAACCGCTCTTTTTGCCTCCGAGCCACCCTTCCCCCGAAGGCCGCAGTGCGCAGGGCCTCTCCCACTCCTTTCTCCTTCTACCCCTGCTCCGCTCATGACCCTGCATAAATCCCTCATCGGTGACCTACGCTTCTCAGAGCACCCTCGCCTCGCGGCTGTGGGCTCACCTCCGGACCTATCCCTGCACCCCCTAATGCCCACGCAGCCCTAGGCCCGTGCACGCCCTGCGCCCCTGGCACGCCCTCCTCCCCACCGGGTGTCTGACAGCCGGACAGCGGGATCTGCACAGCAAGTGAAATTCCCGTCGGATCGATAAAGTCGAAGCGCTGGCGGCGACGGGTCGATGGTTTTATCTGTCTCGGCCCCGCCGCGCCCGGCGCGCTGACAGTCGGACCGGCCGGCAAAGGCGTTCAAGGGCAGCCGCCCCCGCCGCCCCCTCCCCGTGCGCGCCCCCTCCCCGCGGCCGCTGCGCCCACCGGACTGCGGGCTGGACCAGCCCCGCCGCCGCCGCCCTTGTGATTTATCTGGATTTTTAATTGGAAAAAATTTGCGAATTAATTGATTTCAGGAACTTGCCAATTAACATTGTAATTGGGTGCGTGATAAATTCCCAAGGAGCGTGTCAGCTCCCTCCGGGCTGACAGGCAGCGCGGGTGGAGGGTCCCCATGCTGGCTTAGGACGAGCCCGAGGACGGGCAAAGGAGGTTGGGGAAAGACGAGCGCCTTAGATCCACCCCACCCACCTTCCTTCTCCCCAAGTATCCTGAACAAACCAGACGAGGAAACTGAGTCCCACAGGAGGCGGAAGCCCAAATGTGGGCCTCCCCCATCCATGACCTGTGGGCAAGTCCTCCTCCCCAGCTCTCCAGTCCTCTGGCTTCCTCCCGGTCTTATTCCTGTCTACTCTTGCTCCTCTCCCTTTGTTTCCTGTGCTGGTTCCTCTTCTCTTCTCTGAACTTGCCCTCCTTTCTTTTTTTTTTTTTTTTTTGGTTTTTCGAGACAGGGTTTCTCTGTGTATCCTTGGCTGTCCTGGACTCACTTTGTAGACCAGGCTGGCCTCGAACTCACAGTGATCCGCCTGCCTCTGCCTCCCAAGTGCTGGGATTAAAGGCGTGCGCCACCACCGCCCGGCATCTGCCCTCCTTTCTTATAACCCTACCTTTGCCCCACTTTGCCCTCCTTCTTCAACAGTCTAGCCCACCCTGAGCCTGTGAGTGGTGCTGCCAGGCTAGCCTCCCAGGTGGTTCTACTTCTGGAACTTTCTAGGTGAGACTCTTCTGCTTCCAACTGCACAGCAACCTAGGGCAGGTCCTATGTATGCTATTTGTACACACCCGGGGGCTCACAAAAGAAGCAAGGACCTCCCAGCTCCTAGGCAAAGGAGGCTGGTTTTCACAGGCTTGACACACATGTATGCATGCACACACACCCCATTCCCACACACCTCAGTATAATACACACACACACACACACACACACACACACACACTGAACGAACCACCTTCCCAGAGATGCACATTCCCAGGTACCATGAACAACCAAGTCCCCACAGGGAGAGTAGTCAAAGTTCTCACCGGCTCAGCACTAACCTTTCCCAAGTTACACCCACACCCCACCTTCGCCTCACCTGATTCTGTCTTTCCCCACTTAGAACTTTACAAAGGGTTCCCTCAGACACAAGGACTTGGCTACTTGGAACAAAGAGTAACGATGGGTCAAACAGAGTCAGAAGGGCCTCCCATGCAAGAGGATAGCCCATATGTTATGGAGACATTTAATGTGCCAGTATGAAGAGTGGGCTGAGGCAGAAACAGGGAGGCAAATCAAGGGTCCAGGGGACAATTGATGTGGCTGCCCTAGGGCACTGGTTGAAAGTGGGAGATGTGGAAGAGGGCATTAAGAGGACAGAGGAAGGAGAAGCCGAGGGACTTACTTACCTAGGGTACTTACTGGGAGAAAACATTCAGATTTAGATGGTTGGGAGTGTGTTAGAGGTAATGTCCACATCAGAGAGGGGAAGCGACAGGTAGGGCTCTGGGTAAGCTGAGGCCAAGAAGTGTCTGGGATGGTGTTGGGCTAGGGGCTAGATGTGTGTGTGTGTGTGTGTGTGTGTGTGTGTGTGTGTGTGTGTGTGCGCGCGCGCGCGCGCATGTGACAGACAAGGACATAGATGGGGGCTGAAGATGGCAGGGCAGATGAAGCGTCTGGCTGTGAGACCTCTCTGTGGCCCCTACATGGGAGTTTCCACCCATTAAGAAGAAACAGCCTTGGGCATGGAGCATTCACAGAGCTGTAAGCAAGGCTTAGCTGGTAGGACCTGAGCTCAGAGATCTTCTCTATGAAAGACAGCCTCTGGGCTGGAGAAGAGCCTCCTCTGGGAAGTGCTTTAAAAGGGCTGGAAAAAAAAAAAATCTGAAGGGAGACTGGGTAGCTCTGAAGGAGAGGCGGGGTGTAGAGATGGCAGTGCCCCCACCCCTACTTAAGCCTTATTTAAGGCCGGCCTCGGTGTTTGGTTGGGTAATGAACTAGATAAACAATTCCCCAAATAGATTAAAACGAAGTGTAACTTACAAAGGCGGCTGGTGATGATGGTTTATTCCCGGGCAGTGCACCATTTCTTTATTTCCAAGGATAATTCAGTGTAAATCACCTTAATTAAAAGTGTCAGCCCAGCCCATGAATATTGTACTTAGGAACGCCTTTCCTGGGTCCCAGTTATAATTTAAAACCCATGGATCACTAGGCAGCGAGTGACTGAGCAAGGAAGGGAATTGTTGGGGGCGGCCTGTGGAAACAGGGAGGGGATGGGAAGGCAGAGCTGATGGGCTGGGCGGGCCAGGCTGCCTACACTCAGGACTTAGACCTCTATCCTCCAAGACAAGCCACTCACCAGGCTTTTGGGCTCTCCAGGAACCAAAAAAACTTGTAGTTGAAGGGGTTGATAGAAGGAAAGAAAAAGGGAGTGTTGCTCAGGGCCAGGGCAGGAGTCTGAGACTGAGCTGGCCCTTTGTAGACTCAGCTGGCCCCGAGTAAGCAAAGGGAAAAGTTTTGCTGAGAAGCATGGAAAGATGGGCTTCCCACACCACAGGCTGGACATCCTGACCCCATCCTACTTACCAGCAAAGGAGATGAGCCCAAGATCAGCAAGACCCTGCCCAAAGTTGCACAGCCGGCCAAGAAGAAAAGAAATTCAGTGTTCTGCCCTAGAGCCTAAGTCCGACAAAACTTTAGAGGGGCAGTATTAAAACAACAGCAACAAAAAACAACTCAAATTGCAAGCCCTCTATGAACTTCGTGACCACAGAGGTGTCACTTAGTCTGTTAGTCAACTTTGTAAAGTTTTGGCAGAAATTCAGTGAAATTACACTCACAAGGCCTGTCTCTGTCATATACAGTCAGTCCACAAGAAATTCTTTGTTATTTCAATTTCTGATGCTACCTAATACAGACACAATCTATAATAGCCATATGCCAGTCCAGAGTCAAGTACGACAACAGCGTGGGTGGCTGATAGCTCACTTTGTTGGCAGAACAGTGATGCTCACATGTGTTCACTGAGTGGATGAAGAAGTTAAGAAATGATAAAAGTTGTGAACTAACAAACCAGTTATTCCCCAAGGGCAGCGCGGCTTCAGCTCTGTATGCCCAGTGCATACTTTAGGACCAGGCCTAGACCACTAATGAACAAACCGTAATTGAGTAGAACCTTTACTGGGAGCCCTTTTGATTCTGTGCTCTGTGTGTGCGTGCGTGTGCGTGCGTGCATGTGTGTGTGTGTGTGTGTGTGTGCGCATGTGCATGCGTGAGCGTGTGCGTGTGCTAGTGTGATCCCTTAAGTGTCTACATCTGTAGGTATGCATGTGTCCAAGAGTGTTGATGCTCTGTAGATGTCTCCAACTCTGCATGTGCTTATGTGGACTTCTGTACATGAGCAGCTCTTCATCCAGTCTGCATGGCTGCTGTGAATTTGTCTTTATGGCCATGTCTCTGGCAGTGACCCTGTGGCCTTGTGCGTCTGTGTGCGTGTCTGAGTCTCTGGACGTGAGTGCCTGCATCTATGTGCTTGTTGGTAGAATGGAGGTCTGTGTGTGTGCCTTGAGACCAGGGCTTCTCGACCTCAGCACTATTGACATTTTGGGTCCAATAATTCTCTGTGAGGGGGGCTGTCTGGGATAGTGTAGGTTGTTAAACACCACCTACCCACTAGATGCCAGTAGCAACCCCCTTTCCACACCCAGTTTGAACAATCAGAAATCAATCAAAACTATCTCTAGGGGCTTAGATTGTGGCTCCGCGGTGGAGCATTTGTCCAGCATTTGTTAGGTTCCTATGTATGTATGTATGTATGTATGTATATACGTACATATATGTATATTCAGAGATTGCCAAGTGCCCCCAGGGTGTGGCACATCCCCAGCATTTGTTAGGTTCCTATGTATGTATGTATGTATGTATGTATGTATGTATGCATGTATATATGCATGTATGTATGTATCCATGTATCTATGTATGTATGTATATATGTACATATATGTATATTCAGAGATTGCCAAGTGCCCCCAGGGTGTGACACATCCCCAGCA
>CAJQZJ010001750.1:623149-652636 GCA_907164525.1 Lophiomys imhausi | reverse complement strand
CACACACACACACACACACACACACACACACACACACACACACACACTTCAATAGTGTATGTTTAGTACATTTTCATTCTCCATTCTTTAAATTTTTTAAAGATTTATTTATCTTTATGTATATGAGTGTTTTGTCTTCATGTATGTATGTGTACCACATGAGTGCCTAGTGTCCTCAGAGGTCAGAAGAGGGAGTCACATTCCCTGGAACTGGAGTTGCAGATGGTTGTGAGTCACCATGTGGGTGGTAGGAACTGAACTTGGATCTTCTGCAAAAACAGAGTTCTTTTAACTGCTGAGCCATCCTATCAGCCCCTCATTTTCCATTCATGTTGATGGACATCTAGGCTGCTTCCATTTCTTTGTTTCTATAAATAATGCAGCAGTAAACATGGATGTGCACGTGTCTCTGTGGTAGGATGTAGAGTCCTGGTTGACTAGCCATTCCCTCACTTATGCTGCTCATTCAGGTCTGGCCTCACCACATGTTCACAGTTACACTGCTCCTAGTTCCTCTCCTGTCCACAGTATATCCCCCCTCCCCTTTTGAGACAGGGGAACAATGGGAATTGAACACAAACTCTCATGTGTGCTAGGCAACCACTCTAGCAACTGAGCTACATCTCCAGCCTAGCTCTCACCTTCTATTCTTCTTTCTTTCTTTTTTTTTTTTTTTTTGGTTTTTCGAGACAGGGTTTCTCTGTATATCTCTGGCTGTCCTGGACTCACTTTGTAGACCAGACTGGCCTCGAACTCACAGAGATCCGCCTGCCTCTGCCTCCCGAGTGCTGGGATTAAAGGCATGTGCCACCACCGCCCAGCTCACCTTCTATTCTTAGCAGATGCTAGGAAGTGTCCCACTAACACAGTGGCCAAAGCTATCAGGCTTCTTGAAACCAGAACCCGGAAGTTACGCAGCATCATTTCCATTGCTTTCTCCTGGGCAAAGCTAGACCCAAAAGCAGCCCTTAACCAAGGGGGGAGGAAATGCTGTTCTGGAGAAATCCCCCAAAGACCAGTGACCACATTTGGAGTTCACACTTGGAGTTCCTTCAAAGCAAAGACCTTGTTTTAGCCTTCCTTTGCTCAAATGTTTATCTGGTACTACTCCTGCCCAGCCCAGTGTCCTTGTCTTCATTATGGCTGTGTTTAAACGTGATGAAAAGGGAATACATAAGTTTCTAAGTGCAGTGAAATGCTCACAAGTCTCACAGAGCAGGTAATGACCCACCTGGGTTTCAGAAAAGGAGTAGAAGTTCCCCTTGGTGAACAAGAAAGAAAAGATATTCTAGATAAAGGCAATACTGTGTGCAGAGAGCATAATGGAATAATATGGGATGGTGTGTTGAGGGACCAGTTATATATAGTTCAGTTTTGTTGAAAAGGTCCATGTTCCCAAAATTAAAGCTAAACACTCCCTGGATGTGCTTTTGGAAAGTGGAATTGGCAGGACATGAAACTGGAAACTAGCTGGTCTTGTTCTTTCTGCATGCCGGGCAAATATGTGGGCATAAAAAAAAAATCACTGAAAGCTGGGCATTCCCAACTAACTAGGAGGCTGAAACAGGACACATTGCAAGCTGAATCCAGGTTGGGCTCAGGTTCAAGATTCAAATTAGCTAGACCCTGTTTCCAATGAAAATAATGAAAGGTGATGGGGTTGTAGCTCAGCAGTACAGCACTTACTTAGCATATTCAAGGTTCCATTTTGGTTCAGTCCCCAACACTGGGTGAAAAACATCAAATCACTGAGCTAGGCAGAAGGCATTGGTTCCTGGTTTGTATTCCTAGTGACTTAACCCCCTGCTGAATGCCTAACCCACTTGAAGCGTGACATCATTTTACCATCATGGCAGCTGTACGAGCCAGAATTCATGGTCTCCAGACTTTTCTAATAATATAACTTATGGGAAACAAGTTGAAATTTGAAACAGAATCTGTATGCCCCTGGATCCTGGATTGTTCCTGTGTTAGTCAAGATTTCTATTATTGTAACACATCCCTGAAGTGAACAGCTTATTTTGGCTCATGGCTTAATCTATAATTGGCTGGCCTTGTTGCTTTGGGTCTGTGATGGTACAGAAGACTTCTTCTCACTAGATCCTACCTCTTCCAGGTTCGACCACCTCCCCAAAGAACTAAGCCAGAGATCAAGCCTTTAACACAAGGCCCTTTAGGGGATATTCTATATTCAAACTGTAGCAGTTCCCCAGCTCTTTATTGGTCCAGGGCTTGCCTCATGTCCTTCTATCTTACCGATATCTCCTTCATGCTAGACCCGTGTTTGGTGACTAGACAGAGATGAGCTATCTTCCAAGAAGAGAAACATTTAAATAGTGAAAATAGGCATGGTCAAGAAGAAAGTTAAGGAACATGAGAAAACTCAGAGACAACAAACCCAGTAATGGGGTAGAAAAAAATGAAGCCTTGCCAGACTCCCGATGGGTGAACAGGTGTGAGCAGTAGCTATCACAGAGCATTGAGATATCTGAACCAGAGAGCACAGTATTCAGAGGATCTATAGGTAGCTTTGTAAAGCTGTCAGGTGGGTGGGGGGCAAAGAATGGACTAGATGTGGTACAACAAACTAGAGAAGGCAGGGCAGGACAGGTTTTCTCCGAGGTAAATTCTTGATTTAAAGAAGAAACACGTTAATTTTGCACAAAAGAAAGATCATGTCTGAAGTATAGCAGACTGGTTTTAAAGAGAGATACTGGAGATCAAGAAGTGAGCAGGGAAACGCCTTCATTTGAGAGCTAATATGAACTAAGCTCTAAAGAAATGCTGAGCGAGGGGCGTCTTTCTATAGCTAAGAGACATTCTGGGCTCTGGGTTTGCCCAAATGGCTCAGGTCAGCCCACCAATACAAATTTATACAGGCGAAAATGACGATAGAGATGGATGTAATCTTACAGGAGGCAAAGCTTAAGGTTGTGTAGGAGATAGACAGGAGGTACAGATGAGAACATTTAAATAGTTAAAGGTGGATTCCCAAGATCCCGAAATTCAATGTGAGGGATGAAGGGGAGTAGGTAGGTAGCATCAAGGGCAACCGCGTGAGCACACCCCAACAGAAGGTGGTACGGAGAAATTTTGCTTCTGGGAGGTCCAGGAATGGCCTACAGGCATTGAAATGTGGGGTATCCTGTGATGGGCTAGAGGCATGAGGAAATCTTCCTGCTGGGCACTGGCGGAGATAGGCCCCGCAGATGACCGGGGATTCCCACGCCTTCTCCCAGGAAAAGCGCTCCTCTGGAGGTGCTGCCCTGGGCCAGCGCGCGCAAAGCAGGAGCCCGGGCCGCTCTCGGGGCCAAAGGAGCGTGGCGTGGTGGGAGGCCCCAGTGGGCCGCCCAGGCAGGGGCGGAGAATCCTCAGGGGCTGTGGGAGGGGCCGGCCCCAGCAGGTGGCCGCAATTTCCCGGCCGGGGTCGGCTACCCCCCCCCCCCCACCCCCTGAACTTTCACCCCCGGCGCGTTACGGCGACGGATCACGTGATCAGGGCCAACATGGCCGCCGCCGCTGCTGGGAGCTGAGGTGCCGCCGCCGCCGGGCAGCCGGGGGGAATCCGCCCGCATCGCCGCCCTCGCTGGCCGGGCTGCCGCGGGGCCCAGAGCGCCGGAGGCTGGGGCTGGGGCGGCACCGCGCGGCGGCCGCGGGGTCCCGTTAGAGCAGCCCCGGCGGCTATGCCGAGGGCCCGGAGCGGCCGGCGGAGCAGCGGGGCCGGCGGGAGGGAGGAAGTAGGTTTGTTTACGGGCTGTTTGGGGCGGGGCGGGCCTGGATGAGGGTCGGGGACTGGGGTGAGGGGCCGGGAGTGCGGGCCGCCTCTGACGCTCTGCTCTCTGTTTTTGCATCTGCCGGGGATTCTCTCCCAGACCTTCCTGCGAGTGCGAGCCAACCGGCAAACCCGGCTGAATGGTGAGTCCGGTCCGGCCCCTCCCTCCGCCCCACCCCCGGCCTCCTCCCTCCTTCACTGCCCACAGCTCCTGGCTTGCCTGGGCCTCTTCAGCATCGGGCCAGCTGACTTCCTGGCCGGCACAACGTCTGAGAGTGCAAAGCGAGGCTGCCGCCCTCAGTTTCCCCGTCTGTCTAATGGAGGGTTGCGGTACTCGGCTCGTGCTCGTGCCTCTCTAGAGGCCTGAAAAGAACCCTGGGGGACAATAAGTGTCGGAGAATGAGGAACAAGCCACACAATTCCACTCGGGAGCTCAGCTTTGAATTTGCAGACTGCTGCGACCTCACTGTACAAGTCGGCAGGGCGCTGAGAATGTTTCTCTTCTAGTTTTTAATCAGTGCCCAGTAGCGTGAATGCAGCCTCTCTGCTGAGACTTGACAATGCAGTGAGATCTGGAGTTCCCACGGCAACAGGAACTAACTCATCCCAGGGCCCTTTGAGTTACCAGTCGGCCCACATTTCACAAAGGTGATCAGCGTGGGCTCGGCAGCTCTTAGAGGCCTTTTCTGAAAGCATGCCCGTGTATGCACTACCTGGCGGTCCCCCCTTTTGGATTCAAACCTCTGGAGCATTCCTGTTTGCTGGACACAATTGAATGGTCCCACTTTTTGGGCTAACTGAGGTGTGGTGTAAGTTGGGGTTCGCTGTAAAGGGCTTAGGGTCCCTGGGCCAGCTGGTGAGTAAGACCGTGGATGTTTAAGATCCCCAGCCCTTACCACTTGATTGCTACCTCCAGGCTTAGCCCAGTGTAAAGAAGAAAAGAGCACTCATTGTGGGCTAGCACCGTTCTCACAACACCACTGAGAGGAAAATACAGCACAGGTTTCATAAATAAGGAAACTAAGGTTGTGGTAGTTGAAGATCATTTGTTTGATATCACCAAGCTGGGGTAGTCGAGCCATGATTAAAGTCTGCATATCCCTAAAAATCTCTGCTGCTGCGGCCATGTCAAATGCTCTGATTCGCAGAGGCAGCTTCGAGAACTGAACTAAACCACCTACCACATTGTTCAGGACTTATAAAAGTGGCAAGGGGCCGGGGTAGTGGCTCATGTCTTTAACCCCAGCACTCGGGAGGCAGAGGCAGGGGGATTTCTGTGAGTTCAAGGCCAGCCTGGTCTATAGCGTGAGTTCCAGGAGAGTCAGGGCTACACAGAGAAACCCTGTCTCGAAAAACAAACAAACCAACAAAAGCAGCAAGGGTGGAGCCAGACCTGCCTTGCCTGTCTGGGAATTTCTAAGTGAAGCCCAGCCCATGGGGATGCAAGGGTTCCTCTTCTGCCCTATGTGTCCTGCCTAGCCAAAGAGAATATCTGGCAGTATCGTGTGCTCAATCATTTCTTTATTCAGTGATAACTTTTTTTTGTCTTGTTTTTGTTTTGAGGGCCCACCATGTAACCTAGGCTAGCCTGGAACTTACAGTGATCCGTCAACCTCAGCCTCCCAAGTTGTAGAATTGCAGGGACTGGGCCACCGTGCCTGTGTAGTTACTGTATTGTTAAAATTAACTGAGAATGCGCCAGTTCAGTTACTGGATTTTACAGGTCAGCCTCTTCTCACCATGGAGGTACCTTCAGATTTGGTGAGATTATGAGGGACCTATGTTGGCACACTGCTCCACACTGCATTTCCAAAAACTTCTAGGAGTCTTTGCCCAATTCCTTTCTGGTGTCTTGGCATGCTTTCTTTTTCCCTATTTCTGCAGTGTAAAGCCTGCCTACGCCTGAAATTCCAAGCAAAGCAGGATCTATATGTACAAAGGGCCCAGACTATTGTCACATCTCTATAGTGGAAACACAGGAAATTGGAGAGATGAGTTAGGCTGTAGACTGAGGTTCTAAAATTCCACATGCAGTTCTTGTGTACTGGTAAATTTCTCCTTGGTTTGGCTCTTTCTAGGGCCACTGTACTGAAGTTAAGAGAAACACCCTACCTCAGATCCTAACAGGTGAGAGGCTGGAGCCCTAGAGATTCATGGGATCAGTCTCACTGATAAGGCTGAGGTGGGCAGACTCTTGGTACAAGATAGCATCCTAGGCTGTAGACGCAGGCCTGATTTCTAGTCTTGCCTTTGATACTTCTTGACTCCTTAGGCATTTTTCTTGATACAGTTTCTACTTTTTACAATGTGGGAAAAGAACCTTTGCTTCAAGATGTCGTTGTAAATGACCCTCTTTATATGACATCCATACAGTACACACTAACCTGTAGCATAGGAACTCTCTCTACCTGTGTTTCTCTTCAGTGACAATATTCATGAATTTTCTATCAGGGTCAGCATACCTAAGAAAGTTCTTCCTGGGCCTTCAGTAGAAAACCTTTGCCTCCTTGACAAGCTCCCTAACCCATCAGTCTGGTCTCAAAGTGGCCATCAGTTATCCTGCTGTTGCATTCTGGGATGGGCTAAAGGCAAAGAGTCTCTTTGACCCCTTCCTGCTTCAGTGGCAGGAGGGCTGCCGAGAAGGATTAGTGAGCTAATTAGAAATGATTGCATCTCTCAGCATTAATTAGCAGTGCTGTGGGCTTGCAGTGTGCACTTTGGAACTGAGCCCCCTTTGGGACAGCATGGTTGGCAGGCCTCTGCACTGATTCGAGGTGAAGGAACAGGTTTGGGTAAGCACTGTAAGGCCTACCCTCTCCAGGTACCCTGGGTTCTCTGACCTGGCTGCCCAGAGTCTAACCCAGACAACTGGGCCTCAGTCTTCCTGTGAAGTGGGATCAGTGGAGACAGCAGAGACACTGCTCTTGGCATAGTCTTTAAGAGGTGTGCGAGGTGCTATGCTTTGGGCACTTGGCCCCAGAACAGAAGAAGTTTGTAAGGGTGAGTAAATCATAGATGAGATCAAGCCTTCGCATAGCCTCTGGGGGTCTAACCAAGAAACACAAACAGAAGGACACAGTGGTCTAGTCAGTATCTCTGACTTGGACCCAGTGAGCACTGCAGCTAGAGAAGGGTGGGTTGCCCTTGAGCCAGCTGTGGCCCACCAAAGGAGCAAGCCTGGGCCCCTGAGGAGCAGGAAGCACTGACGAATGCGAGCTACAGCAGCCACTGAACAAAATGGCTAATGGCTGGCAGCAGGGCGGGATGTCTCAGCTCCACAGGGACACTAAAGTACAGAACTACAGTGACCATCAGCTTATTTTGGGCTTTATTTTCTGTTTCTTCATGCAGCTCGGATTGGGAAAATGAAACGGAGGAAGCAAGATGAAGGACAGGTATGTCCCCTGTGCAACCGCCCCCTGGCAGGATCGGAGCAGGAGATGAGTAGGCATGTGGAGCATTGCCTTTCCAAGGTAGAGGGGCCGTGGGCACCCGCCTCCCTTCCTCCTCCCTTCCCTGACACTGCTGCTGACTGCTCCTAATCTCTGGGCTCCTGGGGTCTCCTGTGGTCTCAGCAGCTTCTTCCCCTCTGCTCTTTGCTTTCTTCTTTTGCTTTCATTTCCACTCATTCCCTGTTTGGGCTCTCATGGAAAAATGGGGAAGAGGCCCAGGTCTTTGATTTCCATATTGGTTGTATTTCTAAGGGAGCCCATTTGGCATCCTGCAGTAGGGGCTAGGGAAGCAGGTAGGCATGGCCTGGGCTCTGTATGACCCTGCTCTGCTCTTCACAGAGGGAAGGCTCCTGCATGGCTGAGGATGATGCCGTGGACATCGAACATGAGAACAGCAACCGCTTTGAGGAGTATGAGTGGTGTGGGCAGAAGCGGATACGGGCCACCACACTCCTGGAAGGTGGCTTCCGAGGTATAAAGCAGCTTACAACTTGGGCAATGGCACTCTGGTGACTAGGTCACTGCTGGTAGCTGGTCACCATTTCCACCACGTGGGAACTACTGCAGTGGGGCTTCTTTGTGACCGTGCTGCCTGCCTGTGATGTGCATATTAAAGTGGATGTATTTAGGTGGGGAAATGGAATTGTGAGGCTGCAAGCTAGCAATGACGAGGGGGGGCTCTCAGCCTCGGGTGATGCATTGAAGGTGACAGCCAAGCCGCGTTAGCACCTGCATAAAATATTAAAGGGACGGTTATGCATTTATCACTCCATCCCTCTTAAGGCTGATAAATGAGAATCCAGCAACCTGCTGTACACCTCCAGCACTAGGGGCCCTCAGGGCTTCTAGGCAAACACATTGGATTTTCCTCCTCCTCCTCCTCCTCCTCCTCCTCCCTCCTCAGCTCTATGTCAGAGAAATCAGTTACAGAGAAGAGAGTGAGTTATGGCCAAATTTGACCTCCCATGAGCTTCATTGGTGAATCTAATTTTAGCTCTGATCCCATCTCTTCTCCCAGGATGCCCTCTGCCCTGAAGCAAGAGGGGCCTGGGCTCAGCTGCTCCCTGCTTCCCTTGGGCTCTTCCCAATTGCTGCAGGAGAGTCTGCGGGGCCCTGCTCATCTCTGCTGCCTTCCTAGCTCCTGAGACAAGGGTTGGCCCTCTAGATGAGACAGAATTGGTTGGGTGCCCAGGGTCAGTGCCCTCTTGTCAAACTCTCCTGCCATGGGCAAGGGAAAGAGGTGGCTGCTGCTTGGCTTCTTAGCTCTCTGCTCTTTCTGTGTAAAAGCAGCTGGCACTGCAGCTGGTGGTCATTAAGGGAGCCAGGTTGCATCCCATCTGCCTGCAGTTTGTGGGCAACACCCTTGGGAGTACCACCATGTGTGCTCCCTGGGGAATCTCACAGCAGCCTTGAAGAGGGTCTTTACCACCTTTGAGCCACGACACCTGGGCTCACGCTGAGATCGGGTCTCTGCAGTGCCGTCCAGTGCAGATGAGTCATTATGCCTCTCGGCTTCTCGCATGTTCCCCAGCAGTCTGAAGACAAGCCAGAGTGTAAATGAAGAGGGTTAAACCAAACCGTCTCCTCCAAATCTGAGCTGGACAGACAGCCTTGGAGCAGTTCTGTACTGGGGCTCTAGCAGCTCTGAAGCCTCACAAGAATGAACAGTAAAGCCCGTGAGCCCAGGGGCTGTGCATGTAGGTGCTGGGTGTTGAAGGCAATGCTTGCTGGGTCTGCTCTAGAGGGCTGTTCTGATTAGCTCTGTTACCAACTATGATCACCCATCGCAGTGGCACCCGCTTGGGTTTCTTGGCATGGATGGGACCTGATGGCGCTCCTGGAGTGCCTGAATGGGTGAAGCTGCACAGGGCCCGCTGCTCAGCCAAGTCTCCCTGCACAGGGATGCACCAGCAGAGGGGTGAGAGAGGCGCTTAGGCCTCAGTGGCTGTCATTTTTCCGGGTGTGTTTACACTGTGGGGTTGTTCCTTTCAAGAATTCCTGAGGAGAGTTCAAAGAGGGCTTTTCTTTGAGCGATTTGGAGAGCGAGAATGAGAGTGAGACTTGAAGAGGGAATGGGGCCGGAGGTGCCTTTATCTGCAGCGAATTGCTCCAGCTTTCCTGATAGAAGCTGCTGCTGGCTCTTAGACAGCTTAGTGCAGTCAAAAGACAGGCTGACTTGAAAGGCTGTTTTACAGCGAGATCAGCAGGGGCCATGAGGCGGAGAGGGGTGCCATGGAGGATGAGCCTCCTCAGTGGGAGGGGGCATCAAAGAGAGGCCCTGGCTGATCCTGACTGCCTCTGCCCCCAAACCCAGATGCAAAAGCTGGCCATCTGTCAGCCTACCCTCCCTGGCCAGGACCAATAGGCCTGACTCTTGGGGGTTGGGTGTGGCCCTGCCAGGCTGCTAGTGTCAGTGCAGTACATTGATCGCCCGCCGGGCGGGCTGGGCCGCAAGCTGGGCAGCTCCTGCTTAATGTGATTGAAAGGCAGTTAAAATGGTGGTGACCTTTTCAGGAGGAATTAGATTGCCTGCCAAGACCGGTTAGAGGGAGTGATAACGCCAGCTGAAGAAGCTGCCCAGCCGACTTCAGAGAGAGGGAAGCAGAGGCAGGATGAGCAGGCAAGCAGTGAGGCCCATTTAAGGTGCTCTGAGTGGGCTGACAGAACAGAGATTGCTGTCCTTGTTAGATATGAAAGAATTGAACTGTGATAAGTCCCTGTAGCCTTTCATTCTCCTGTCTCTCCTCCCAGACTAGGGTCCCTTCGTCATCCTCAACAAAGCTTCCTACATGGGTCAGATCAGCCGCCTTGAATGTAATCTACAGTGGGAGGCAGTGGTCAAGCAAGAGTCCTGGTGGAGACACTGGCTTAGAAACAGGCTGTGAGCATGGGACCTTGGGGCTAATGACAAGGAGGTTCAGATGTCTCATTCCTGAGAATGCTTGGAATTAATGCCTCAGAACAAACGGAAGAGAACACAAGAGCATCAGGGGAGGTCCATCTACAAATAGATTGATACTTATTCAATTTATTTAGAGACAGTGTCACTATGTAGCCACAGCTGGCCTGGAACTCTCTGTTTAGACCAGACTGGCCTCAGACTCACAGACATTCTCCTGCCTCTGTCTCCCAGTACAAACAGATTAAGTAACAAAAGCAAACAAAGAAACTGAGAAACTACACAAGGCCTCTAGAGAGAGTAACTTATCTTGGTCTGGGAGCACCCTGGGCTGTGCACTTCAGCTACTGGTTGCTCACATGAACCCTGAGGTTTTCTGACTGCTAGTGCTGTTTGCATGTGAGTAATAGCCAAGGCCCATGCTTCACCTAAAGATACCAACAGTTAGGGTAAAAATGCTTTTCTAGGGTACTACAGCAAACCTCAGCAGAGCAGGTATCTCCAGGCTAGAGAGACAGGCTACAGTGGAAGCAGCCTCGGGATAAGCTTGACTGTGTGTCCTCCATAGTCAAAGAGACATGTGACCAATGAGTCAGGACTAGCTTTTCCTCTCATCTTTTACCTCCTCTATGTCTTAGAAAGATGTGTGGGGCGCTGTGCTGTAAGGCTCCCTGGTACTGGAAGCCAATGAGAATTCACTTGTCTGGATGGGGGAAGCCAGAGGTCGGTACATCTAGAAGGGACAATCTGGACAAAAGATGTGGAAAAGACTGGTTTTAAATAAGGTAGATGTGATGTTGTAGGCCAAGAATGTTGAGATGAGGCGGCATTTCCCAGGACGCTGCTCATGAAGTGGGAAGTGTCTTTGTGCACCTTTGTCTTTGAGCCCTGGCTGAAGCCTTGAAGGAACGCAGCACAATGCTCCTCTCAGACGGGTGGAATAGGCTGGATATGGTGGTACACTTCTTTAATCTAAGCACTCCTGAGGCAGAGGCAAGTGAGTCTCTGATTTTGAGGCCAGCTTAGCTTGGTGTACATTGTGATTTCCAGACCAGCCAGAGCTACATAGTGTGGGGATGGGGGCAGGGAGAGGGAGGGTGCTAAGACAGTGGTTATGGAGGCTTCTGCCCTGCCAGACCCTGCCTAGGGTGGGCACCATCGTTTCTGAGTTTCTGTCTTAGGGTTAGGCTGGTTCTAAGTAGCCTGCAATTAAAAGAGTCATGAGAGAACAGGTAGAGACAACTTGAGCACAGCTCTTTTAAGTAACTGTTGATAAAACTTAAGAGATTATGAGGCAAGAGTGTGAAAGATGTGAATTCAGAGGCATGGGCCAAGATGGAGCCCTAGTTGCTAAAAATATCCCTTTTTTTGGATATATTTATTATATATATAGTATTCTGCTTACATGTATGCCTGCAGGCCAGAAGAGGGCACCGGATCTCATTATAGATGGCTGTGAGCCACCATGTGGTTGCTGGGAATTGAACTCAGGACCTCTGGAAGAGTAACCAGTGCTCTTAACCTCTGAGCCATCTCTCCAGCCCTAAAAATGTCCTTGATTGCCACTGTGCCCCCTAGTCCTGTCAGTGGCACATGTTGGAAACAGGTTTGGAATGGAAGGTAAAGGTGGTTGCCTCCTGACCCTCACCACCTTCAGTTAAGATGGCTGCCTGTTGGGAGGGGTGTGGCTAGGAGCAAGGCTTCTTCTGTCCCCTGTAGCAGTGGACAGGATTTAATCACCTTTTGGAACACAGTTGTTAAGCTGGAACTGAGCGAGTGCAGGCAGAAAGAGCAAGTATCAATGGTTTAAACGGCGTCTGTCTCTGTGTGACTCTCCTGACGTGAGGCAGTGAAACGCGTTATCGAGAAGGCCCGGAAAGTGGCTAAGTGCGTTTGACACACGCCAACTCCCTGCCTCCACACTGGATAATTGCATTGTCAACTGTTCAGCGAGGTGGCAGGTGACACTGCAGGCCGATTGATTGTCCCGCATCGCAGCTCCCCAGACTGTCAGCTCCCCAATCGATGGCGTTTACACAAGACACCATAACTGCATCTGTAACTAATTCCAGTGTAAAACTCCCCGGAAGCTGCTGCCCTGCCCTCCCTGTGGGCGAGCACTGGGCTGTAGAAGGCCCCAAGACTTTCCTTTCTCCCTGGGCTCTGGTTTGGTTGGGAGCAGCAGGTGAGGAAATCAATGATTCCTTTTTTGTGGTTTCAGGTTCCAGGATGTTACTGTCCCCAGTAAATGGGCATCTCCAGTTTCTCAATCGATCATTTGATCAATTGATTAAATTAACACTGATTTCCCCCCACCCCCCAGTTGCCCAGGAAGAAATGAGTTTATGGGAGAAAAGTCATTTTCATAAAATTTAGATTTAGATGTCATTTCAACATGTAACCCTCTCCCACTCTGTTCCAAGAATTTACTCGAGGGAAGGGAACTCTGCCAGGTACTGTTAACCATTGGAGTTAGTTTGCCAGCATTTTGTCCTTTTCATCTGGAGCAGAACCATAGCAGAAGGGCCTTCCTGGTGACGGGGAACTGTCCTGGATCATCTTGGAGGTCCTAGGGACCTAGTTGCTCCTGCACAGTATGAGCAGGAGCAGCAGCTTGCCTGCTCTTTCAGGGACTTGGAAAGGAGCTGTCTGTGCCATCTTGCCTCTGAGTACTGGCTTGGGATATTCTAGCAGCTGAGAACATAAAATGACTGGAGTCTTCCTCTCTAAGATGTGGGGGAAGGAGGGGGGGGCTGGCAGGGGTGCTTTCGGCATAAAATGGCTTTATGGCCGTTTCTTTTTATTATGATTCTGCCACAAGTCAGCAAGTGACATTTCATTAAGAAAATAAAGTTTAATGTGCTGGGAAGGAGGTTGGAGCAGGTTTGGGGTGAGTACCAGAGTGAAATTGGTGGTGGCAGCCTGCTTGGAACACCTGTGGGGATAGGGAGAGGTTCTCCACATCTGTCTCTGCTGGGAGATGGGATGAGTGGCAGAGGAGAAGATTGCTCAGGCCAGAGGCAGAAAGGCCTTTCCTTAGCTAGCAAGATATATCATGCCCACCCTCTTTGCTTCCCTGTCAGAGGACCGGAAGGTTGCTGCCAAACTGGGGCAAGACTGATAGGTTTCTCTGGGCACTCACCAACCAGGCCTGGTCTTCGTTCTGGTGCAGAGTCAGTCCATAAGACATGGAGCAATATTGCCAGTATTGACCCAGTGCTGCTGGGGCTGTGGTGTGGATGATGCTGACTTATGAGCCTTGAACTGTTCAGTCTGGTGAAGAACAGTGTTGGTACAATAAATGTGATCTAAGAGTTGGGAATGACCATCAAGGAGGGGATAGGTATGTATAAGAACTTAGGTCACCTGGTGGGGACCAGATCCTGAAACTGTTCTCACCAGGCCAAACAGGATGATCTCCAAAAGGTCAATAGAGTATAGGAGGTGAGAAGTCATCCTTACAGCAAGAGGAAAGTGTTTCAGGTCACTGGGCTGTCTCACACATTGGGGCTTCCTGGCAGCTTTGGTTTCTCTGTTTAGCCAAGGGGGCCTCTCTGGGCTCAGAGGTGGTACGAAAGATCTCTTTCATTTTGCCCACCCATAAGGCAGGGCTGGGCTGGGCTGAGCAGGGGACCATGAGGCTGCTGCTGAGCTGCATGCACTGGGGAATGGAGGCTGGCAGGGTTTGGCAGGACTTGTGGGGTGTGGGCTGTACATGAACCTGACAGCTACATTCTGATTGATGGCAGAGTTTGTCTCCCAAACTGTCAGAGGGTTTATAGAGGTGCCACTCACCCTCGGGGTGGGAATTGCTTGTCAGGACACCTGGCTGTGCGTAGGAGACAGAGCTGTAACTCGGTGTTTTCTCAGCATAATGGCTCTGGTGCCGACCTGCCTGCTGCCTTGTGTGTCAGTCCCTCTGGGTAGGCACCAAATGAGGACTGTCAGGAAGGTGGCGCCTAGCACTGACTAGCCTAGGTGGATGGATGGAGTGAATCTCAGACCATAGACTGAAGAGGTAGAAGGGATGCGTCAGGGAAGGCACTGCCTGAGAGCACATTGTGATGAAGTGAGCAGCATGAGGGGAAGTCATTAGCTATGTCTAGGACACGCCACACAGTCATCGTGTCTGCGTGCACAGGAATTCTGGAGTGAGCTGATGAGGCTGGGCCTGGACTTGTGCATGCCGTGGGGAGCCATCCATGGTTGTGGAACAGGGAAGAAGAGTTGGACTGTTGGGTTGAGTGGGCCGAGACAGGAAGAAGACATTTCTGATATCACTGGGCAAAGCTTCCTCTTCAGTGCCAAAGATTCTTCTGAACCTTTTGGGCAGTCCTTCATTTTCCTTTGTCCCTGGCAAGACTGCTGGTCTGGCTAGTAAGATGTCACCTGAGACCCACAAGGACAAAGATGGGGGACAGCTCTTTGGTCTCTGACCTTGCCTGTCAGGAATACACTTCTGGGAGTTATAGACTAGGCACATAAGGCAGGCTTGGCGAAGGCCTTGGTATCTTACTGTTCGTTCACATTAGCCAGGAGTCAGCCAAGAGCTGGGGATTTGTACACTGCGGCCTCAGCCTGCCCTGCCCGGCCTGGTTGCATTCGTGCCCGCTCTGAGAGGCAGGTGTGCATGCCGATCCTCCCTTGTCCCTTTCTAATCCCTTCCTAACTACACTTGTCCAGGAATCTGGGCTGTTTGAGGTGGAGATGAATAATTAATGTCAGGCGCTTCAGACACCAAATATTTGAACAGCTGCATGGTGTTTTTGCTGGCAAAGGACCTGGTGGTCCAAATCAGGATGTTGGCTGCGGGGGGGGGGGGGGGGGTCCTACTCTATGGCTCTGATTGGCCTTAGCCAGCCTTTTCTCCTCTCTGATGGATCTCAAGCTAGACAGTGGGATGGAGAGAAGCATAGGTCCTAGTTGGGAGTGACCTTTTGGACCTGACTTTCTCTACTGTCTTTCTGCTCTTCCTGAAACTGGAAGACAGGTGTATAGGAGGCCTGTCACAGTGTCCTCTAAAGACTTGACATGGTGTGTGAATGTGCAGTTTGTAAGCAGAGAACCTGGAGCTGCATGCAGTACCTTTAACGGTTAGGGAAGGATACAGAGAAAGGGGACAGAAATAGAGTCAGGATACCTGAATGTCTGCTTGTACGTATTTCTGTCTAATCTTGGACCTGAATCCTACCTAGGAGCAGCAGAAAGGGCACCCTTGGCCTAGTTCTTGGCCTCTGGCCCTTCTTACACTCCACTTCCCACAGGCTCTGGCTTCGTCATGTGCAGTGGCAGAGAAAACCCGGACAGTGACGCTGACTTGGATGTGGATGGAGATGACACTCTGGAGTATGGGAAACCGCAGTATCCTTGGGGCAGAGTAGTGGGGCAAGCCAACAGTAACACTCCTGGAGCCAGTCTCTGCTTTGGGCGGCAGGGGTGCTCCTGAGGATTGAGAGCCTTGTGTCCTACTCCATCCTTGGGTCTATTGTCCTTGACCACCATGCCAGATACACGGAGGCTGATGTCATCCCTTGTACAGGAGAAGAGCCTGGTGAAGCCAAGGAGAGAGAGGCACTCCGGGGTGCAGTCCTAAAGCAAGTGTGGGCAAAACATGGGCAGTTTCTATGGAGGGATCCCTGGAGGCAGGGCTCAGCTGTCCTGCAGGCCTCACTTCATTCTTTCTCCTTCCTTTCCTCTAGTGGTGGTCCCCCAAGCACCCGCATCACACCTGAGTTCTCCAAATGGGCCAGCGATGGTAAGTCCTGACCCAGGTTAGCAGGATCAAGGTTGGGAGAGGACATCTTTAGATGGTGGTGACTGTCTCGGTCCCAAGCACTCATCTGAAACTTTTATCCCTACAGAGATGCCATCCACCAGCAATGGCGAAAGCAGCAAGCAGGAGGCCATGCAGAAGACCTGCAAGAATAGCGACATTGAGAAGTAAGTGTGATTGGCTGGGAAAGGGGCCCTTTGCTAGCAGGAAGACCTGCTGCCCTGGGCACACAGCCGGCAGTGGAGCCCAGCTGGTGCTAAGTGTGACTCTGTGAATTGATCACTGGGCCATGGCCCTGGGAGCCTTGGTGGAGAGGAACAGTCCTTCCCTGCCTGCTGTAGCTGGCCCCGCCCGTGGAATGTGATGTATGGCCGCCCAGCCCAGCCAGTGCACTTGATTCATCTCCAGTTTCTGTTTCTTAATCGGGAGCTAAATTGGTTTCATTTTTCTTGTCCCGGGTGGCGCTTGCAGCAGGTTTTAGGCGTGAGCACTGGGTCTCATCACTTACAGTAGGAGTTTTTGGCCAGGGTTCTCCAGCAGAGGAAAAGGGTACCTATTGTTAGTTTACCTAGGGCTGCTGGAGAGCGCCACAGGATTTGATGTCATCTGGCGTCCAGAAGCCCAAGAAAGGCCAATACTGGCCCCAGGAGGTGCAGTTGTCCAGTCTGAGCTGCCTGGAGTGGCTGCCATTGACCATTGCTTTTTCTCTGAACCTACCCCTCCCTCCAGCTAGAGAGGATAGGTTGCCTGGTGTTAAAAGGTAACCTCTTCATCCTAGGGCCAGTGTTCCATCTTGCCTCCTGCCAGAAGAGTGGCTTGCAGGCCAGTGCAGGGCTAGGTCGGTGGCCTGGGTCACCTCCCATTTGTTTCCCTCCATTTTGTGTTGTCATAAATTCATTCCAGCCGTTGTGCTTGATCAGTTTATCTCGGCCGGGGCCGCAAGTGCTGCTGGCATGATGTATGGGCCGCAGCGCAGGGCCCGGCTGCCCATGAATCACCGCAGCTGCTCCGTGTCAGCGCCGGAGCGGGCCATACGGATTCGGTGCAACCAGCTTGGGGGGGGGGGGGGACGTATGGATGTTTATTTAATAATTCTCTCCTACTCCAGCTGAGCGGGGCGGGCGGGGCTATAAGGGGCGCCCACCCTCGTCTGGAGGGCCTGCTCATAAATCAGAAAGACAAGATCATTAATCAAGGATGGCGCCCGAGGGGGAGGTAGGGTCCAGAGCCAGTGGCCATCCATGAAGGTGCTACCCACCCAAGGCCGGGGAAAGCATCCCTGTCCCACCTGTGTGAGCACAGGCTGCATTGGGTGGGGCGCTCTAGAACAAGGTAGGACAGAGACCTCCACGTCCACCAGAGTTGATCTCTTCAGTCCTCATGACATCCTAGTTCACAGAGTATAGGTTCCAGCCCTAGGTCCATTTTATACCCAGGGAAGGGGAAAAGAAGGGTGCCAAGGGGGCTAAGAGATGGCTCAGCAGTTAAGAGCAGAGGACCGGGGTTCAATTTCCAGCATACACATGGCGGCTCACAACTGTCTGTAACTCCTGTTCCAAATGATCTGACACCCTCACACAGATGTAGTCAAAACAGCAACGTACATAAAATAAAAATTTTTTAAAAAAGAAGGGTGCCAGGGCTTCCTTCAGGAATCTGACCACAATATTCATACCTTAAAGGTGCTCAGAAAAACCTCACAGTCGTGCCGGCCTTGGTATTGCACCAGACATATTAGAAGTGCCATATGTACTGAGCAGTTCATTCTGGAGCTAGATTCCGGCCCTCTGTGGCTTTGGAGTTCTTGGGGCTAACCTTAGAATGTGGTCTGTGGAAAGAAAGCTGGGAGAGCATGGCTCCCCCCCTGTCTGTGTTGTCCACACAGGGATGGTGCATACAGCATTGAGCAAAATGCCAGAGAAGCCACCAGCTGTGTGCATGCTGACGAGGAAGAGGAAAGGGAAGGCTTCCCAGAGTCTTGAGACTGAGCATGGAGCTCCAGGGAACCTGCCAGCACTAAAAGGAACTGGCACAAGAGAAGTGGGGTGGGTAATTAGGGGCCTGTCGAGTACAACCACTAGGGAGTCACATTCCGTATTGCCGCTGATGTCCTATATATATATATATATATATATATATATATATATATATATGACATATATTGAAGTTTGTTGTACATTAAATTTTACTACTACCACAAGTTGGACATGGTAATATATTCCTGTAATCTTAACACTCCAGAGGCTGAGAAAGGATTATGGGTTTTAGGCTAACCTAAACTACATAATAAATTTGAGGTTAGCCTGAGGTATGTAATAAAACACCATCTCAAAAGCATAAAACAAAGCTGGGCGTGGTGGTGTGCGCCTTTAATCCCAAATCCCAGCACTCAGGAGGCAGAGACAGGCAGATCTCTGTGAGTTTAAGGCCAGCCTGGTCTACAAAGAGAGTTCCAGGATAGCCAGGGCTGTTACGCAGAGAAACCCTGTCTCAAAAAAAAAAAAAACCCAAAAACAATAAACATGTTCCCATGACTCTCTGTATATTCCCTTCAGTAATCACAGCCCACCTGTAAGTTCTGCAGCTTTGTGGACACATCGTCCCCCATGCTAGCTGAATAGCCCCCTTCCTCTGGAATACTGTGCATTCCCACACGGTTATTGTGTGGTTCCACCTAAAGCCTCCACTACCTCAGTCCAGTCCTGATCAAACGCGTCTTTTAAACCTCCCCTGTTCTGTCATATCCCATCCCTACCCCCAGTTACTCACAACCATTTCCTGCTTGCTGGCTGGAGAAGTCTCCTTTCTCACTTTTGTACCTCCCTGCTTTCCAGCCTACATGGGTTCCTGGGCTGTTTAGCCTCCCCCTCCGGGTTTCCCCCCCCCCCCCCCCCCCCCCCCACTGTTCCTTGGCCTGGAGATGCTTTCCTTGTAAGCAGCGTGGACTTGGTCTGCCACACTCTGGGCAGGCTACCTCATTTCTTCACACGTAAAATGAGCGCTTTCTCACGGGTTTTAGGAGGTATAAATAACAACATAATTACCAGTTCCTTGGTAAAAATTCCTGGCAGTTAATACGTACTTAATAAATTTTAGCTGTTTAGTATTGTCATTCCGTCAGGCACATCCCCAGTACCTTTTTTTTTTTTTTTTTTTTGGTTTTTTCGAGACAGGGTTTCTCTGTGTATCCTTGGCTGTCCTGGACTCACTTTGTAGACCAGGCTGGCCTCGAACTCACAGTGATCCGCCTGCCTCTGCCTCCCAAGTGCTGGGATTAAAGGCGTGCGCCACCACCGCCCGGCAAGTACCATTTTTTTGTTCTACTCCAGGAAGCATTTCTCTCCTTAGAGTGTTTGGAGGGGTGGGGGGATCTATGAGATTACCCTAACTATTGCCTTGTTTATCAGTGCTGCTGGTTTTGTGTTTCGCACCTTAGATCACAGGCTTAAGACCACCTAGAACAGTTAGGTCCCTCCTCTCATCTTTTCCCTGAAGGCTGACTGGCACATGGTCTCATGCTCACATGCCTCAAGTAGGGCTCACCTCATTGGTGAATAGTCACTAGTGATGGTTTTTGGCGAGTGGGCCTCTGCCTTCAGGAACCGGCCTTGCTGAGTTTGGGTGATCCTTAGGCATGTCGGGATGAAGGGCTGGTGTGTGGCCCAGGTGACGAAATGCTTTCCTAGCATGTTAAAAAGCCCTGGGTGTGATCCCAGCACTCAGAAGGAAGTACTTTTTTTTTTTAATGCCACAATGAAATCTCATACTTTGCATGTTAAATTTAAAAACATAAAGGGGCTGGAGAGGTGGCTCAGTAGTTAAGAGCACTGGCTGTTCTACCAGAGGGCTCAGGGTCAGTTCCCAGCACCCACATGGCATCTCACAGCTGTCTGTTACTCCAGTTCCAGGGTCTGTTGCCCTCTTTTGGCCCCACAGGCACAACAGCCATGCACATAAAATTAAATTTTGTTTTTCAAAGACAAGGTTTCTCTATATAGCCCTGGTTGCCCTGCAACTAGCCCTGTAGACCAAGCTGGCCTCAAACTCACAGAGAACTGTCTGCCTCTGCCTCCCGAGTGTTGAGATTAAAGCCGTGCACCACCATACCCGCCAATTTTAGTAAGTTTCAAGGTTTAGTTTAAAGTTTTTAAGGTTGCCTTCAGTTATATAGAGGACTTTAGGCCAGCCTGGGCTACATGAGACTTTTTGTTGTTTGGTTGGTTTATGTTGAGACATGGTCCGTCAATGTAGCCCTGACTGACCTGGAACTCCCTTTGTAGATCAGACTGACCTCAGAATTCAACAGAGATCAGCCAGTTTATTCCTTCCAAGTGCTGGGATTAAAGGCATTCGCTACCGTATCCAGAGAGAGCATTTGAAAAAAAAAAAACAAAATTAAAAAAGCCCATAAGGGCCACGGCATGATGGTATGTGGTAAGAGCAGGAGCAGATATGCCAGAGATACTAGGAAGGAAGGACAGACAAAGTCAAGGGTGGCTGCTGTTGATCAGGTGGACTTGCAGGGACACTGAGTCTAGCTCCTCTGGGAGCACTTGGCAGGTGGAGATGCTGAGAAGATGCATTGTCTTTACAGAATCACAGAAGATTCAGCTGTAACCACATTTGAGGCCCTGAAGGCTCGAGTTAGGGAGCTTGAACGGCAGCTATCTCGGGGGGACCGATATAAATGCCTCATCTGCATGGTGAGTAGGAAGGTGGTCAGGCGTCAGTGCCCTGTGGGGGTTAGGGAGGGTTTCGGCTAGATCTGGGCTCTCAGGGGGAGTCTACTTCAGCGACCCCTTCTCTGCCCATGTCCCCCAGGACTCGTACTCGATGCCCCTGACGTCGATCCAGTGTTGGCATGTGCATTGTGAAGAGTGCTGGCTGCGGACTCTGGTGAGCTGGCGTGAAACTGAGAAGTGGGTGGGCAGCTGTTAAGAGCCACTGTCCAGGTGTTCACGTCTGTGGTTGCACCTGCTGGGGAGGCGAGGAGGAGCCTGAGGTCAGGAAATCACCCCAAATTGAACACATTGTCTGTGCTTTGGACTTACTCAGGTCTCCCCTCGCTGCATGCTCCCTTCTTCCCACCCCGAGTAGGCCCCGGTGCTTCACATGTATTGGTGAGACCCCAGGTCAGAAAGAGGCTGGTAGTGGGTAAGCCAGACCAGGGCCTCTGCCCCTCCCCCTTCCATTACTAAGCTCCTTCTGCTCCTGCCCTGTTCTTAGCTCGGGAGCAGCCATTAAAATGTCGCCCGGAGACAGCAATAAAAGGCCCGGACGTGGGCTCTGTGTCCTGATCAAAGGCCGCGTGTAATCTCGTTAGGGCTGAGGCAGCCACAGCTGGACCCAGCCTTGTTCTCATTACCGGGGCTCCTGCTGTGGGGCTGGCCAGGCGGTTTGATCCTGGCATCTCCCCAACACAGGAGCATGTCTGCCTGCTCAGAGGCAGCCCATGCATCTCTAGTTCCAGCACAAACTGGTGCAGAGACATGGCTGCAGGCCCAGTGCTCATGTGCGCACACACAGGGCATGCAGTGTCTGAGCCCTCCCTTTTCTTCTCTTCAGGGTGCCAAGAAGCTCTGCCCTCAGTGCAACACCATCACAGCGCCTGGAGACCTGCGGAGGATCTACTTGTGAGCTAGCCATCCGGGCAGGCCTTGCTTCCAGCAGCCCCATCTGCCCCAACCTCTGTGACAGTGACCCCCTGCCCTTTGTACATACTTGCACACAGGTTCCCCGTGTACATACATGCACATACACACCCAAACACACATAGAGGACTCTGGAGCCAGAGTGGAACAGCCCTGCCTGCTTGCTCCTTCTGAACTTGGGGACCATGCCTCTTTTGGCTTTTGTTTCCAGGGTGGGGCAGGAAGATGGGTTGGGGAGTGGCAGGGGCAAGGCTCCTGAGATCCATCCCCTAGACTGACAGACATGCAAACACCAGACTGAAGCACATGTAATATAGACTGTATGTTTACAATGTTGTGTATAAATGGGACACTTTGCCCTCCACTGCCTCCCCTTTGGTTGTATGATTTTTCTTCTTTTTTTAATGACTCCTGGAAGCAGTGCCCCCCTTCAGGGATGGCTGGGGGGCTCGGCCCAACCACCTCTTAAGATGCCTGCCTTTCCCTCTCCTGTGGCATCCCTTCCCTTTCCCATGTGCTCAGTGTTCAGTGGTGTATATTTCCTCTCCCAGACATGGGGCACCTGCCCTGAGGGATATGATCCTCTCCTTAGTCTTAGCTCATGGGGTTCATTATGAGGAGCTGGGGGTAAGGTGGAAAACAGAACCGAGCAGGAACAGTTGGGCAGGCTGCAGTTGGGCTAGCTGAGGGTGCCTGGCTGCCCAGCCTGCTGTTGAGGACAACTCCTGGGAGTAGAACTGCTTTTCCCGGGGAAGTGCTATCTCCCTGCCCCTCCTGTGGGCCCTATGGTGTGATGCTGTGTCTGTATATTCTATACAAAGGTACTTGTCCTTTCCCTTTGTAAACTACATTTGACATGGATTAAACCAATATAAACCAGCTGCTGTCTGTGTGTGAAGGGGGCTGATGGGAAGGTGGTGACTGAGGTAGTTACAGGATCATTCCATGCAGCATTACACTGGTATGTGGAGCTGGAGCTGTGCTGGGGCGCACCCAGAGTATCCCAGCAGGTGTGTGGGGGTGGGGCCGGGGACCTGAGCTCCTGGCTATTGATGGGTAGGGGCTCTAGGTTAATTCCTTATCGATGTAGAATCGTCAGCTCATTAATCACAAGAGAGGTCAGAGCTTGGGGTACAGAGGTGATACAAGCGCTAGTCCCCAACCTAGGGCAGCAGCAGCAAACACAGACAAGTCAAACAATCTCTGGGTCTCTGTCCATGGGTCACCTGCTGAGCTTCCCTGCTTTGACTCTTCTTCCCAGTTCCCTGTAGCCTGGTGTGAGTCCTGCCTAGACCCTCAGGTAAAAACAGACCTTGAAGTGAAGGACTGCTGTTAGGCTGGCAGGACTGCAGATAGAGCACCTTGTTAGCTCCAGGGCTCCACCCTGCCAGGGAATAACGATGCTGTCCAGGCACAGATGAGCCCTCACCAGAGAAATGTCATGAGAAAAAAAAATGGTTGCTCAGACTTAAGGGCCAGGAGCCAAACACTTTCACAGCCAGATTACCTCCCATCTCCTCAAATCTTTGCCTTAAATACCTATTTCTGGATGCCCACAAAACTAGAGAAACCAGTTGGCAGCTTGGGCCTCCCTTTGCAAGACCTCCTCGTTGGAACCTAGCAAAGGCTCTTCATGGCCTTCATGCCTTGCTTGGTGGTACCAAACAAATATCCAGAGCACAGACCTCTTAGGGCTTGAAATGAAGATCCATGGTTTCCACGGTGAGGTACAGCAGCACTGAGGATCTCTGGGAAGAGGTAACCCACATCAGTGGTCAGTTCTGGGGAGCCAGACTTCCTTCATGTCTCTACTCTCCCCTGCCTTGGTCTCTTTGGGTTCTTGATAGCTGCTTACCCCCACCTTGGGGGCCATGTACTCTCTAATAGGGCACATTTAACATAGTGAGGGCATTCCACTAAAGAATGCTTTTAGCTGTCTCATGGTGCGGGCAACACTGCCACCTGTTGGCCATGCCTAGGAATGCAACCACATCTCCAAAGAATCAGGAAAGCACAAGAGAACCCCCAGAGGTTTGATGTCCTGATGATACAGCTGGCTTCTAGAGATGTGGGGTTCTACTGCCCAGAGGACACTAAGACCCTCCCTCCCGGGAACTCAGATTTCAAACTGCTTGCCAAACATTGAAAGTCCTTCTCAAACCAAAGTCCCTTGATCACAGAAACTTCATTCAATTAACAAATATTTATTGAATACCTAACCGATGTGTTGAAATTGTGCAGCTGTGACTTGCAGTGCAGTAGATGGTACAACTTAATGGGTACAGCCATCTTTCCTGCTGCGGGGTGATGAGTGGAACTATCTTAGGAAATGAAGGTGGTGTTTCAGCTCACATCCCCTTTACCCTCCAAGACACGTTAACACATCCTCCCTCCTGTTGAGCATGGCAGCCTTTCAATTCTCTGCTTAGTCTTCCCCTTAAATATGTAGCCGTCAAGTTTCTCAGATTCAGTGGCTCCGTAACAAGACATCGTGGCACCCCCTGGCACCACCAGGCACGCCCCGAATACTAAATCCTTGGGCCTCATCTGGTGTCTGCCTCAGACTCCCAGACCACAAGTTCAGAGACAGCCTCTCTGAGTGACAAGCCAGATGGGGGCAGTGCTGTACGTTGTGGAGCTTTGTCCTTCCAGAGAAAGGTCACAGTCCTGCTCCCCAGCCTCTCTCTGCTGCTCTTCAGCACCTTCCATCCAAGAAATCAAAATTCAAGCCAGGCATGGTGGTGTATGGTACCTGGGAGGTAGAGCCAGGGAGATCAGGAGCTTAAAACCATCCTCAGCTACATGACCCTCCCCCAACACACACAGAAACACACAAACACACACAACCCTTTACATACAGCCCATACACTGCCCATATTCTGCCCCACAGAAACCTGCCCTGGCACTCGCATACCAGGAGAGGAGGAAGCAGCCATGCCAGTGGTCCCCCTGGACAGATGTGGGTTGAAGGGAAGTGTCGGTGTTTATTTCTGGAGCAAGACCTCAGCACTGGACACAGTTATGCATGAAGTCAACACACACACTGGTATAGTAGGTAGGGTAGTCACGGAGGTGGCTGACATGTGCAGACGACACAAAGTCCACCGAGCGCACCAGGACCTGGTGAGCCAGGCGTGCTTCCACCATGCGTTCCACATCCCTGGCCAACACCACCTCATCAGCTTTGGAGTACAGATAGAGCTCGGGCCAGCAGGAGCCTGAGTCCTGCAGCCTGTCATAGAAGTGGGTATGGAAGAGGGCAGTGAATGGAGCAAGCAGGAAGTGAAACAGGATTACCACCAGGGCAAATGCCACCAGGAGCAACAGGCGCAGCACAGCGGGCTGGTGCTCCAGGATGGCTGCCAGGGCCCTCAGGGCCCCTACCAGATTGCTATCGCCAGGACCACTGTCAAAGATGGTGCCCACCACATGCAGGTGGCGGAAGCGCTGATGGGTCTGAAGGAGCTCCAGCACATAGCGGTAGAGCATGACGCCGGCATTGCTGAAGACATGGAAGAGCAGGGGCTCCCGCTCAATCTCATAGTCAAAGAGGAGCTCAAGCAGCTTCTGGGCCATCACACGAAGTGAGGGGATGCCCAAGGACTCCGAGAAGAAGACCATGTTCCAGGGGGCCGTGTATCGGATCACAATGCAACCCTGGAAAGACGAGAGGGACAAAGTCAGTCCCTGGGACACAGTGGGGTGGTGGGCACAAGTTAGCCAAAGGAGCCCAGTCGCTCTGATTTCCACAGGGTTCTGTTGTAGCTAGCTTGCCAGCTTCAGGTACAAGTGCCTCCCAGGAGTGAAGTACACTCAAGGCCTGTTTTTGGAAACCTTGCTTCATGCTGTCCACGCCTCTTCTGCCTGGAATGGAGCTGAGAGCATGTTTTAGAGACATCTGATTCAACCAGTATAAAGTATCTTCACTCTAGTTCCTCTATGGCTGTCGTCCTGGCCAACTCTACCCCAGACCCAAGGCCTGGGGTCTTGGCTACAACTTGCTGCAGCTACTTTGTTCTGTCCTGCACGGCATGCAGGCCCCAGCCTTGACCACCAGAGGGCACTTCCGAGCTAGATCTGCCTCGAAGTCCTGTCACCTTCCCCGTTGAGATCCCTGAAAAGAGTCCTCACAGTCTAGATTTGGGGGTCTAACCCTGGACTTAGTACTCCTCACACTCGCCTTGAAATTACAAACCAGAAAGACAGAGAGAAAGGAAGAGAGGGAGGGATTAAGGGGGGAAGCTATGAGGGAAGAAGGGAGAAATAGAAACAAAACATCGATTCCAAATACAGAAAATATTGTTCTTAAATCCTAAAATCTAGGCCCAAGCTCACTTTCAGCTTCCATACCCCTTCTGCCTATATCAGATGTACCTTTAAACCTCTGGATAGGTCCCCTTGAAGGCCAGTTAGGAAAGGCACCAGACACCACCCTGTTATTAATTTGTTCTAGAAACAAAGAGCCTGTCTGTCAGGGGCATCTGAGTTGGGCAGGCTCTGGGGTCAGACAGGCCTGAGCTTAATTCCTGGCCCGTCACTTATTAACTGTCTGGGCAACCAGTAATTTACTTCCTCTTTCTCTGTGTTCCCATTTATAACTGGGATGACACCCACCTCAAAACGTTATGGTAGAAGTGTTTTTTGTTTTGTTTTGTTTATGTATCTCAAGTGACAAAAACAGCACCTGGCAGGAAGTAAATCCTCATAGGAACAACGGGAGACATGTGGGCACAGCTCTCAGATTACCTGCTGCCAAATAGGAAAGGCCAGCCATGGTCACCAGCCACAGAGGCACTAAAGTCTCTGAAGAGGGTTGCTGAAGGCCAACCCACACTCCCAAATTGTTACACCTGATAGAGGCTCTTAGTCCCCATTGCTCTTTCTCTCAGTAACAGGTGGGATTATACATTCTTACATACATTCCCTTACAGCCCAGTCTCTTCAGTAAGCCTAAAATAAGAACTTTTTAAATCTCAAGAAAGGATATAGAGGTTTGAAGAAGAAAAGAATTAGCTGCAGTGTGTGACCCTGGACTGAATAAGATGCTTGGGGAAATGTGACTTGGGTATCTGGACATGGACTGTAAGCAGCATGCAGTGAAAACTTGCTAACATGACAAGGTGGAGTTCGTGATCTAAAAAAAGCAGGCTGCACATGGTAACCTAACTAGATCATGTTTCGACAAAAGGACACACACCTTACAGTGTATGCAGAGGCAACCTCGAGATGGTAGACTAGGGTATGTTATTTTCTTTCAAATAAAAACATATTAGCGTTTTAGACTCAAAAATGGTTTTTTTCGCCCCCACCTTCTCTTTGCAGGGTGAAGGCAGCCCTTCCTTCTCTGATGCTATCCCTGCCTGTCACTTCAGTTCCTCTGTCTTCCCTGGTACCTTCCACCCACTTTCTTCCAGTCCCTTTTTCCTGAAGAAGTCTCTTCATTAGGTCTGGGTTCCTCCTGGCTTCCCTAAACGCTTTTCACTGTCTGCTCATGCTCCCAGTGTCTCATCACCCTAGAACCTGTGAATTCTCTTTAATGTTCCTGTCTCAAAAAACATACCTTTACCCAGAAAGTGCCCAGCTTGAACCCTGGCATGACCTTGGACGCCTCCTTACCCCGTAAACTCCTGACCTGCTGGTAACCCACTGTTCTTCCTCTTACTAGCTCCATCAGCTGCCATGGCCCATGCCGCTGGGTACCTGAATCACTGAAACCCCTCTACTTCCTGTCCCGCTGCCTCCAAATCCTCCCTCCCCTCACTGTGCAGTGTGGCCTTTCCTCCTTTTCTTCCTTCCCTTCCTCCCTCTCTTTCTGTTTGTGTGTGTGTGTCTGTGTTTGTTTTTTTTTTTTTAAAGATTTATTTATTATGTATACAGTGTTCTATCTGCAGGTATATCTGCAGGCCAGAAGAGGGCACCAGATTTCATTATGGATGGTTGTGAGCCACCATGTGGTTGCTGGGAATTGAACTCATGAAGGCATGACCTCTGGAAGAGCAGCCAGTGCTCTTAACCGCTGAGCCATCTCTCCAGCCCTGTGTTTGGTTTTTTGAGACAGGATTTCTCTGTGTATCCCTGGTTGTCTTGGACTCACTCTGTAGACCAGGCTGGCCTTGAACTCACAGAGATCCACCTGCCTCTGCCTCCCAAGTGCTGGGATTAAAGGCATGCACCACCACACCCAGCCATTACAGACAGTTTCGAACTGCCATGTGGGTGCTGGGAATTGAACCCGGGTCCTTTGGAAGAGCAGCCAGTGCTCTTAACCGCTGAGCCATCTCTCCAGCCCCCCAGAAGACTTTCTTTTTTTTTTTTTTTTTTTTGGTTTTTCGAGACAGGGTTTCCCTGTGTAACAGCTCTGGCTGTCCTGGACTCGCTTTGTAGACCAGGCTGTCCTCGAACTCACAGAGATCCGCCTGCCTCTGCCTCCCAAGTGCTGGGATTAAAGGTGTGCGCCACCACCGCCCGGCCTCAGAAGACTTTCTTAATGGCAAACCTAGCTTCATAATCCCACCTAAGTCTCTGAGGACTAGGCCCAGGCGTCACCTTTAAACATGCATACTTTGTCTCCTCAGTTTGTACACCTGCTGAGGCTGCTTGGAGGAGCTCTGTAAACATGGAAAAGGGGTTTTTCCACGATGTACTCAGGTCCCCCTGGGGCTCTTGCAAGTTACCACAACCTCTACATCCAAATTTCAAGCAGCCTAAGAAGAGTGACTCATCTCCAAGAGACCCTTTGATTCCAGGAACAGGAAAGGGAAAGATGTCATCAGTCCTAAATTCACCTGGTCAGAAAGGGAGAAAGTCCTAGAAAACTATGCCCAGTGTGCCCTGCCCCTGGCTCCTGCTATCCAAAGAGCCATGGTCTAGGACAGGGGGTCTGGTCTGACTTCTATACTAGGGAACACACCAAGGCCTTGGGGGAGAAGAAACAGGTGAGGTGGCTGAAGTGGCCGCATAAGGACACAGTACCATCCTGCTAAAGTCCCAGGAGCCCACTGTCTTCCTCACAAGCCATCCTTGGCAGGGCTTTGGGCCGCCACATGGGTGGTCAACAGCAAGCTTAAAGTTCCCACAAAGCAGTCAAGGGTAGCAGAAAGTACTCACCCTTTTGTGGTAGATGGCACTATACTTGGCCAGGTTCTTGTCCCTGCAGCCACCCCAGCCCAAGAGAATCACCACAGGCTGTTGCTTCCCGGTCTCCTTCCCGCCTTGGCTGGGACTGTTCTCTGAAACACAGATGAGGACTGTCAACACCAGAGGCAGGATGGGGGTTCTAGAACAATGGGGAGGAACCCAGCAGGTGCTCCAGTCTCCCTGTGGCTCTGTCCCATCCTTCCAGCCAAATGCCTTTCTGTACCATAAGAGGTATCATAGAATCACGGGATAAACACATGTGAGGACACCACGTTTTAGTAAATCAAGTCCCAAGACAATAAAGTGAGTGCCCTTTCCAGACAATTCACCTTCCAGCCCAGGAAACCATGACCTATAGGCTAAATCACTGTTTTTCTTTCATTTAAAAAAAATTAAGCCGGGAGGTGGTGGTGCACGCCTTTAATCCCAGCACTTGGGAGGCAGAGGCAGGTGGACCTTTGTGAGTTCGAGGCCAGCCTGGTCTACAAAGTGAATCCAGGACAGCCAGAGATACACAGAGAAATCCTGTCTCGAAAAACCAAAAAAAAAAAAATTATATTTATCTCTTTTGTGGTAAGAGACGTGAGGGCTGAGGTGTGTGTTTGGAGGTCAGAGGACAACCTGCCAGAGTTGGTTCCACCATGTGCACCCTGGGGATCACACTCAAGTCGTCTGGCTTGGTAGCAAATGCCTTAACCCACTGAGCCATCTCGCCAACCCACTGTTTTTCAGTCTATGAGCTAAAATGACGTGCAAGTGTGTGTGTGTGTGTGTGTGTGTGTGTGTGTGTGTGTGTGTGTGTG
>CAJQZJ010001750.1:603818-623139 GCA_907164525.1 Lophiomys imhausi | reverse complement strand
TGTGTGTGTGTGTGTGTGTGTGTGTGTGTGTGTGTGTGTGTGTGTGTTGAGAGAGAGAGATATTCACTTGTCCATGTGACGTGTACACACTGTGGAAGCAAGAGGTCAATACTGGTACCTTCCTCAGTCACTATCCACCTTGCTTGTGCAGTCTTTCAATAAACTTGGAGCTCATTGGTCTGCCTAGGCTGGCCAGCCAATGAGCATCAGAGATTCAATAAACTTGGAGCTCATTGGTCTATCTGGCTGGCCAGCCAATGAACGCCAGAGATTCGCCTGCCTTTGCCTCCCCTCAACACTGGAGTTACAGCTGTGTGCCACCCTGCCTGATTCTGACAGGGTGCTGGGGATATGAACTCAGGTCCTCACGCTCGAACAACAGCACTCTACCCATGAGCTTCCTCTCCAGTTCCAAAAATGGCTTTAAAAAATTTTTTTTTAATATTGCTGGGGATCAAACTAAGGGCTTCACAGAGCTCTATCGCTGAGTTACCTCAAGCCCCTGCTTTTATCTTTTTTTTTTTTTTTTTTGAGAGAGGGGGGGATCTTTGCTGGCCTAGAACTTACTATGTAGATCAGGCAGGCCTCAAAAATTAGAAAGCACAAAAGCACAGAAATTCATGTGCTTCTATCTCCTGAGCACCGAGATTAAAAGTATGTACCACCATGCCTAGCCCTGACACTTTTACATCTTTAAATAGAAGAAAATCAAATTGGCTGTAGTGGTCTATAATCTAACACTCAGAAAGCTGAGGCAGGTGGGGGCTGGAGAGATGGCTCAGCGGTTGAGAGCACTGACTGCTCTCCCAGAGGTCCTGAGTTCAATTCCCAGCAACCACAAGGTGGCCCACAACTATCTATAATGAGATCTGATGCCCTCTTCTGGAATGCAAGAATACATGCAGACAGGACACCCATACACATATAAATAAATACATACATACATACATACATACATACATAAACTGGCCACAAAAAAGATATATATTCAGGAGGACTGAATATTAGAAAGCAGCCTGGGCTACACAGTAAAACCAGTCTTAAAAAAAGAAAATAAGCCGGGCGGTGGTGGCGCACGCCTTTAATCCCAGCACTTGGGAGGCAGAGGCAGGCGGATCTTTGCGAGTTCGAGGCCAGCCTGGTCTACAAATTGAGTCCAGGACAGTCAGGGCTACACAGAGAAACCCTGTCTCGAAAAACCAAAAAAAAAAAAATAGAAATCACAAGCCAGGCGTGGTGGCACACATCTTTAATCCCAGCACTTGGGAGGGAGAGGCAGAGGTAGGCCGATCTCTGCGAGTTCGAGGCCAGCCTGGTCTACAAAGCAAGTCCAGGACAGTTGGGCTATTATACAGAGAAACACTGTCTTGAAAAAATCACAAAAAATTAAAATTAACTTAAATCTGTGTATATAGATGGTCATAGTGGCATATGCCTTTAATCCCAACACTTAAGAGACAGAAGCATGTGAATTTTTGGGAGTTTGAGGCTAGCCTGGTCTACATAGTAAGTTCTAAGACAGCCAGAGCTATATAGAGAGCTATCTAATAAATAAATATAAATTTACAGAAAGTCTCATTTGGTGTCTGGAATTGTAGATCAGTGGCTAATGGCTTATGTGGCACGAATAAAGCCATGAGTTCAATCTCTACCACATGAGCATGCAGGGCACACACACACACAGTCTTGTTAAGGATCTGGCCATATAGCTCATTTAGCAGAGTGTAGGCCGAACATGGGTAAAACTGAGGGTTCAATCCCTAGCACTATAAACCCAGCACGCAGTACATGTGTGGTATCTCAGCACCCGGGGAGCGAATCAGAAATGATCAGAAGGTCAAGATCATTCATCTTTGTGAACATAGTGAGTTTGAGACTAGCCTTTGCAACATAAGACCTGTCTATAAATAAATAAATAAATGAGTTACATTGTAACACAGCCATTCTTACCAAATATTTCTATTGTTTATGGCTACCTCCAGATTGAAAACCGCACAGATGAGTGGCTAACAAAGAGGCCGATGGCTCACAAAGCCTAAAATATTACTGTCTCTTCACAGAAGAAGTTTGCTAGCCTCTGTTCTAATTTATGAATAGATGGAGGGGAAAGATCTTAAGAGGACAACTGGAAGGGCTTAGGTCAGAGCTCACTGACATAGTATTGCCTAACATGCTCAAGGACCTGGGTTAGATCCACAGGCCCACACGGCATAAACTAGGCATGGTGGTGCACGCCTACAATCCTAGCTCTCCAGAGGTGGAGGCAGGAGGATCAGAAGTTCGAGACTGTCCTCAGCTACATAGTAAAGTCAAGGTTCAGGGCCAGCCTGGGGTACATGAGAGAGACACTCCCCCATCTCAAAAAACTAAAAATAACAAAAGAACTGGTAAAACAACCAGGAGGCTAACTGACTCTGGCCACTCCACCCCTGGGCTGTCAAGAGAGTGCTGCGGCCTGTATTTATGGAAGTTTAACCCCATAAAACTGTGAGACAGGCATGCTGTGTGACCCTGCTCCCCACCCTGAGCGCCTCTGGGGTCAGCCTTGCTGTAGCTGGAAACATGCCTCCTTAGGGGCACAGGCCAGCTGCCTGCACCATGGCTGTCTCAAGAGGCCTTCCTAAAACCATATCCTACCTACCCCGTTTCCCCTGCAAGGTAGGCAACACCCCCTGTGGGGCATTTCCACAAAGGCTGTAGCTAGACAGCTGACCTCTAAACGGGGCTGTACGAACCCTTCCAAGGACCAAGCTCCTTGGCTCTGCTCAACCGACACCTGAAATTTATTGGTGCTGGTGTCGACCTGGCCACAGTAAATCTCAAGGCTAGTTAAGATGATGGTAAATATAAATCACTAACCTTTGGACAAAAGGAGGACAACAATTTCCTGTGGAAATTAATGTGATTGAAAAGTTCAATGTTCCTGCTCTCTAGTATGGCAATTCTGGCCTTCAGAGATTAATTGCCTGCACCCGCAAGGCTCTAGGCCAGATGGAGCAGAAGCTGCCAGACCCTCGGCCCCTTGCTGACACCTGTCATCTTTTCGAGGGTCTAATAACTCAGGTGGCCCCCTCTATCTTCTGCCAGGACAGCACCTAAGGACCGGAACTGTGGGTGGGAACCAGCCCAACCTTGTCCTCCAGGAAGCTCAGGCCACTGCAGGCTCTTGGGTTAACCAACCCAAGATAACCTATTCCCACCAAATTTATCTCTGAGGTCAAGCCACTGGATTTCGTATCCACCAGTGACCCCAAGACAAGGGCAGCCCCCTCACAAGCACAGAAAAGGTGTTTCTTTTTTTAATTTATTTTTTATTTCTTCAAGTAACATCTCAATCCAATCCCCTCCCTACTACCCCTCCAGTCCCACCCTTCCACCCTCTTCACCCTCAACCCCCCCCCCCCTCCCCCTTTTTTTTTTTTTTTTTTTTTAGTTTAAGGTATATCTTTTTCCCCCCAACAGCTCCCCCTTTCAGTCCAACAAATGGTTCTTTCTCTTATAACAATAAATACAATACAAAACAACAGAAATAAAAAGGCCACAATTATGAGAGTTATATGGCTTAGCATACATTCCCAATGTCCAGTCCATATGTATTTGGCACCTGATTTTAATATTCTACTATCTAGCCATCGCCATGAGTTTAAAGTTCTATATCTAACTCAGCTTTCATACTAACTTGCTTCACAATTTTAAAAACATCTTAGATCCAGAACTCCCTCTTGATTCCTAAACAACTCAAAATTTAACTATGAGACTCTAGCTATCTATTCTTCAACCACCTCAGAGACCTGAGAGGGATAAATATATATGATTATACAGGAAGTGCAGGGCCCACAGCTTCCAAAACTAAGAAATGACATACCAGTGGATGCTTATCTAAATATAAGAGATAGATAGGGCGTCTTCAAAAACCTCAAGAGATCTGCAGAATATGGCATTCAAAGATATTTTCTTAACTTAAGATTTTTTGATATCGAGACTTGTCAGCACCTGACAGCACCCCCTATTCTACTCCAAGAAGAAGATGAGCATCAAAGAATCTCCAGTGGGAGATGATTGAATTAGTGGCAAGCCTATCTCTTGGCAAGAAAAACCCCTTGCTCCAACTGTAGACAGAATGCTGTCCAAAAAGGACAAAACCTGGAAGCAACGGCCTAGCTCTGCCAAGACAGGGTAGGTAAGTCCTTCATAATTCCTGCTCTACAATCAATGTCTGTCAGAGAAACAGGGCCAAACGGCTGAAGATTGATGCTGTAATGTATGGAGAGAAAATGGGAACTGTCCAGAAAGGGTGTTTCTAAACAGAGATTTGAGCAGTTTCTATAGGGCTTCCAACACTGGGACCTGTATCCCTGCTCAGCTCTGAGGTGGGATATCTGTTAGCTCCCTCAGCAGGATGATTCTCAAAATATTCATCTCTGTAGATAATTGCTTCTGCTTCTTTGTAATGCTGGGAATGAAATGTAAGCAAAATTAGGCAAGTATTTTACCACTAACTTTTACCCATAACTGTCCCTTTGGATTCTATACCTGAAAATTCTATACAGGTTTTTTTTTTTAACTTTTGAAATATGGTTTGGAAAGTAATAGTGACCAAGAAAGGTCTGCCAGAGGAAGTCATGTTAGATACAGTGGCCTCAACGGTCCAGTGGAGGCATGCAGGGTGGACAGAGGGCATAGGCAGGACAGAGTTGTGATAAGCCATCTGGGGCACAGTGTAGGCAGTCCTCGGGCTGGGCCCTGGAGGATAGAGAACAACGGGCAGAAAAGCAGCCAGGAGCAGGACTCAGACCTGACTCCATTGAGTTGGGGTTTTATTCCATAGCAGTAAAGATCGAGTGAACATTCTGGAATGGGAAAGTGGCATGATCCAATCTGTTAATGATTACTGTAGACTTACATAACTGTTTGTTTAATGTCTGTCTCTCTCCCCTAGACCAGCAGGTTCTGCAAGTGACGTCTACTGTGTTTATCACCACACTGCCCAGTGGACAGCGCCATGGCTGGCCTGGACAGGACCTCACCAGTTATATGAGTACCACACCCCACCCCAATCATCAGACTGGTTAGGGCACTCAACCACACCGGGCTCTCCTCATATTGTACTGACAGTGTTTGTTGGAGAAGCTGGTCTGCCAGCCCTCTTCTGACCTCTGTGGGTGCCAGGAACACAAGTAGTATACAGAAAAATATATAGGCAAAACACCAATACACACAAAATAAACTGTTTTAGAAAGGACCACATCTTCATGACTTTAACTAAGCAATAGTTTTTGGCCATGACACCAAAAGCACAGAGAACAATCAAAATAGATAAGCTACAATTCCAACTTTTGTACTTTTATTTTTATTTTATGCGTGTGCATGTTTTCTCGGCATGCACATATGTGCACCATGTGTGTTCCTGGTACTTAGAGGCCAGAAGGTGGCACTGGATCCCCTGGAACGAGAAATTGCAGGTGACTGTGAGCCTCCAGGTGGGTGGCAGATACAGAGCCTGAGGCTTCCTCAAGAGCAACAAGTGTTCTTAATGTTTAGACCATCACTCCAGGCCCAACTTAAATACTTTAAGGGGCACTTTCCAAACTGGAAAGTAAGAAAGAAAGAAAGGCTCACAGAATGCAAACCATACTTTTGATATGGTATGGTACTTATGCTCAGAACATATTTAAACCTTTATAATGTAAAACCAAAACAAATAACCCAATTGTGTGTGTGCGCGCGCACACACACACACACACACACACACACACACACACGAGTGAGCTCAAGTGGGAGGGAGCAGAGAGAGAGGAGACTCATGTGTATGTGTGATTATGGCACATGTGTGTGTGATATGCACACTTGTATGGGCATGGGCTCCATACACGCATATGGAAGCCAGAGGAGGCACTTCAAGAGTCCTGCCCATCATCCTCTGCCATATTCCCTTGAGGTAGGGCCTCTCACTGAGCCTGGGGCAAAGCTGGCAGCCAGAGATGCACAGTGATCCTGTGCCCACTTGTCCCCACCTCTCCCCCAGGAGCATGTGTAGCCATCCCTAGCTTTTTACATGCTGACATCATGCTCACATCATGGGCTTGCACAGCAAAAGCTCTTGTCCACTGGAGGTGAGCACATAGAAAGAAAGTTCTCTAGCCGTTAGGGAGATGAAAGTCAAAACGACAATGAAAAACCACTCCGTGCTTAGGACAAGAGCCATAACCAGGAAGTCAGGGATCGCAAACCCTGACAGGGAAACCAAAGCCTCATACACTCCTGTAGAAAGGGGAAATGGTACAATCACTTTGGACAACAGTTTGGCAGTTCCTCACAGAACTGAAACATACTATAATCCCAGCAGTTTCCAAGTAGAAGCAGCAGACCCGTGAGTTCAAGCACAACATGGGCTGCCCAGCAAATGTCAAGTCAGCCTGGCATACACAGCAATATGGTGCTGGCTAGTTTTATGTCAACGTGACACAAAGCTAGAGTCATCTGAAGGGAGGGAGCTGCAACGGAAAAGAATGCCTCCATGAGATCCACTGTAAGGCATTTTCTCAATTAGTGATCAGTGGGAGAGGGCCCAGCCCATTGTGGGTGGTGCCATCCCTGCACTTGTGCTCCTGGATTTTATAAGAAAGCAGTCTGAGCACCTCAGTAAGCAGCACTCCTCCACGGCCTCTAATCAGCTCCTGTCTCCAGGATCCTGCCCTGTTTGAGTTCCTGTCCTGACTTCCTTCAGTGATGCACAGTGATGTGGAACCATAAGCCAAATAAACTCCTTCCTCCCCACATTTCCTTGGACATGGCGTTCATCACAGCAACAGTAACCCTAAGACAAAGATTCCATCACAAAACAACAACAATTAATTACTGAGTTACTTGTGACCCAATAATTCACTCCTAAGATATGCTCACAGGATCTGAAAACAATGGTCCACACAAAAACTTGGATTTCAATTTTCATAGTAGTGGTATTCACACTATGTGAAAGGTGTGAATACAACGTATACAACGGAATACTATCCAGCCATAAAAAACTATAAAGTGCCGGGCATGGTGGCGCACGCCTTTAGTCCCAGCACTTGGGAAGCAGAGGCAGGTGGATCTCTGTGAGTTCAAGGCCAGCCTGGTCTACAAAGTGAGTCCAGGACAGCCAGAGATACACAGAGAAACCCTGTCTCAAAAAACAAACAAACAAACAAAAAAAGTATAAAGTACTGCCCAGCCAGTAGTATAAATGAACCTTGAAAACACCATGCTAAATGAAAGGAGCTAGGCCTAAAAGGGCATGTATTGTGTGATTCCATTTACATAAAATAGTCAGAAAAGGCAAATCAATAGAGACAGAAGGTTGATATGTGGTTGCCAACAGCTAGAAGGAAGGGCAGGAAATGACCACTAATGAGTCCAAGATTTCTTTCTGTGTGAAAATTTCTAGAACTGGATCCCACTGATGTTTTCACAATTATGTGAATATACTAAAAATCAGTAAGTGTACATTTTAAAAAGATGAATTTTATGATATGTGACACATCTCAATATCATTTAAAAACAGCAATGTAGGGGGGGGGTGGTGCACACCTTTAATCCCAGCACTCAGGAGGCAGAGGCAGGCGAATCTTTGTGAGTTCGAGGCCAGCCTGGTCTACAAAGTGAGTCCAGGACAGCCAGGGCTACACAGAGAAACCCTGTCTCGAAAAACCAAAAAAAAAAAAAAAAAAAAAAGAATATCTTTTAAAGGTGCATTTGACCATTTTATACATGGCAAAACCCATCAAATATTGATGGTTAAGTCTTTCTGAAATTAGAGGCAATTTCTTTTTTGAGACGGGGTCTCATGGCCTTGAACTTGCTGCACAGTTGAGGATGTCTTGGTCCTCTTGCTCCTCATTCCTAAGTGAGGGTTACAGGGGTGTAACCCTGCAGCTGGCTTAAAGTTATTTTTCCCATGACCCATTTTCTAAGACAAATATGGAGCTGGGGTGCAGCTCAGGGGTAGAATTTGCCTATCCTGGGTAAAATCCTGGGATACTACAAAATCAAAAATGATTTCAAAGCAGAGTATCAATTTTGCAAGGAAAGTTACAACACTATTTCAAAACTACAGTAGGGAAGGTGGTCTTATCAAAGCAACCAAGCCAGTGTGGTCAAGGGTACCCAGAAGCCCTTGGGAATGAAGAAGCATTCTTTTCTACCCTGACACTTCTTGTGCGTGCTACAAAATAACTCAATCTCCCAGGCTGCCTGTCATCTGTCAAGGAATAGCAGGACACTGGAAACACAAGAATTACAAATATGTCTGCTGTACAGCAAGCAGTTCAAGTCATAAGCCAAGGCATAAATTAGATTGCGTGTATCCCAGGGGCATGTAGAGAAGACAAAGAGAGGGCTCACCCGATACTGGCTGTTTTTAATGGGAAGCTGAAATCGAAACACAAGGAACCTATGTGTTTTTAAAATGCAAGCAATAAAATGATTCCCTATTTCCCCTACTCCCTGGAAATCCTGTCTAGATTCTCACTGCCCCAATATTTAATCCAAACTATCTTAAATTTAGACTCAGAAATAACAGTCGAACAGAACTCCATCTAAGAATCCACACTGTACAAAGCCATGTCAGTCGGCATCTCTCAACTCTGTGAGTATGAAACAGAACTAAGGCAAAGCCTTTTGCTTCCCAGTTCCTCTATCTGTGAAATGGGGCTAACCCTCAAAAGAATTCTGCAAGATCAACAGTGTCCTCGGCTCAAAGAGCTCAATAACTGAAATGGTTATTACCTTGCTGCATGCCCACTGTAGAAAAAGAAGAAAATGAATATCAAATGAATGGGAATCATACTCTTTGTTGCCCACTTTCTTCCACTCAGCAATATATTGTGACCATTCTCTATCTGTCAGCTTATATATCTTTACACCATTATTTTCAGTGGCTGCAGAGCAGATATAGGAGTGTTATCATAATTTATGGTGACCAAGCTCCTATTATTGGACATGATGTTATTCCCAGTTGGAGCCTATGATGAAAATACTTCAGAGGACACCCTTTGTGTGTGTACGGCCCTCACTGCGATATTGCATCCCGGGAGTCCTTCCTCATGCCAATCAAAATCTTCACATTCACAAGCTCTGGGGTCAAGCTCCCAGGCTGAAAAGTGTTACTTGGAGCAGGATACCTCGCATCCCCCCTTCCCTCCATACATCCCTCATCTCTTTAATACTCCTCCTCCCAAGTGACAGTGAAGATTAAAAATACCATGAAAGGAGGTCCCAGAGGGCTGGCATGTGGATGGGGCACAACATCATCACAGCTGAAGATGACAAGTGTGAAGGGCATGCTGGGTCTAGACTTCAAATGCAAGGCCTGAAACAGAAACAGGCATGGAGCAGCCCCTGGGGAAGACAGTTTTTCTGTTTTGGATTTTTTGTTTGTTTGTTGGCAGGGGGGTTGTTTTGTTTTATCGAGACAGGGTTTCTCTGTGTAGCCCTGGATGTCTGGAACTCTCTGTAGACCAGGCTAGCCTTGAACTCAAAGATCTGACTGCCTCTGCCTCCTGAATGCTGGGATCAAAGGTGTGCAATCATGTCTGGCTATGTTCAGCGTTTTTTAAATGAATGAATGGAATCCTTTGGAAGAAGAAGGTAGCCGCAGCAGCCTTTGGGGGTCCTACAGATAAGAGGAGCAAATTCTCTGAAAATTATGTACTGCAAAAAATTTTTTTAAATCTTCTGCCTTAAAACTTTACTTTTGTTTTTAATTTTTGAATGGTCAGCCATTATGCCCCCCCCAACTTGATGTATAAAGGTTTTGGTCTCCCTGGGAGTGGGTTGAGGTATTGAGGCAGCCAGGGCTCGCCTGTGCACTGACGAGACCATTTAATAAAAGTGCACATCTTACAAAAAAAATTAAAAAGAAAAGGAGCAAATACTGTCTCTTCTCACCTTCCTTTTTCTTTTGAGACAGGTTCTTGCTCAGACTAACCTGGAAATTGCAATCCTCCTGCCTCCGCCTCATCTGTGCTAGCATTATCACCATATGCCTTTATACCTGGTCACTTCTGGAGGTTCTTGACTCTCCACTACCCAAAGCTTGCCACAGCCTCCCTTAGGCTCCCACTCCCTCCTGTAGCCATTCCCCTCCCGTTCTCCTCCAGTGCCTTTACTGTGGCACTTTCCACTGTTCACCATAGACCTGTCAACCTTCTGGAAGCTCTGCTCCCTCTACACAGGCCCCAAAAGATGGTGGGGACCCAGCAGTACTCCCCTGGCGCCAGCAAAAGCTTCCTGAGCTTAAAGATATGGCTACATTTCCTGCCAGTGGCAGACAAAAGAGGAGGCTCACAATAAAGTTTGAAGCCCCTCAAGTCCCTTGTGGTGACTGCCTTGAGGCCTTTTGTTAACTCAAAGAGTGAGAGCCCTGTCTTGAAATTTTCTATGAATTTTTTAGGGTCAGCATGGTGGTGGAGGACAGTGTGCCCAGCCTGCTCCACGAAGCCCAGGGCTCTGGATGACTCCAGCCCACCGCTCCAGTCGGCACTGGCTGCTCATCTCAATGTCAACTCACAGCAGCACTTGGCTCTGTGGCTCTGGTTTCCTATTGGGGGTGGGGGAGGGGGAGGCAAGGCAATTCCCAAAGACGAAGTATGACTGACCATCCTGCACACTTCCTCACTAAACAGTAACCACAAAGGAAGGGCACTCTCCACCCTGGGCCTTCCGGTGACCTTCATTCTGTGCAGCCAGGCCATCCTGCAGAGAAGCAGGAGGTTTCAGAGACCACAGCGCACCCGTTGGTTAGGGTTAGGGTTAGGGAAACATTCCATGCCCTCCAGCTTAGGTCTGCGGCATGCACCATGAGAGGAAAGCAGAAGAAACAACTGTGACCCCTGGAGGCACTTTCTCTTGGAGGACAGATTCAAGGAAGCAGGAAAGCAGTCCCTTAGAGAGGAAGAGGCTTACTTTCTAGGTAGTATCCACAGAATTGTGAAAACCACCTGCTTCCACATTCCCTCCCTCCAGCAGACCACAGCTGTCTTGCAGGGTGCCCCCATGAATCACTTGAGGCACCAACAACTAACCCACGGCAGGGACACAGCGAATGCTGAACTGAGCAGAAAGAACCTGAAGGCCAATGTGGCTCAAGAATAGGAAGGAAGTGCCTCAAAAAACAAAACAAGCAAAAAAATTAGGAAGTGCTTTCTAACAATTCCTCCAATAGGCCCAGGTGTCTGGGAGAAAGCTTCCTGCCAGCAACACAATGTCCGGCAGAGGGATGCAGGATTAACCTCAGCTATCTTCCAGTTCTAAGTCCTAGCCTCCTAAAGCAACAACAGGAAGCACAGGGGAAAAGATATATGGACAGAGTAGCCACTCGAGAGCCAGGCACACACACGGCCAGTGTCTACCCTCCTGACTTTCACCATCTTAGAGGGCTGTTTTTATTCTTTCTATCTGACACAGGAGAAATACGTGGCTCAGAAAGATTCAGTAATCTACTAAAGTCAGGAGAAGCAATGGCTAATACTTGGAAGGCCAAGGCAGGCAGATAGATCTCTGTGAGGTGAAGACCAACCTGGTCTACATAGCAAGTTCCAGTACAGCCAGAACTACATAGACAGAGCCTATAAAATAATAATAATCGTTATTATCATTATCTGTCAAAGCCAGTTCCAATGGCACGTGCCTGGAATGCTAGCTACTAGGAAAGATTAAACAGTATCTGTAATTTCAAGCTTATTGGGACTCTAGAGTAAGTTCAAGGCCAGTCTGGACAATAAAGTGAGACCACAAAAGGAAGGCTGAGCTGGTGGGATGGATGGTTCTGCAGGTAAAAGCATTTACTGCCAAACCACATTAGAGCTCCATCCTGGGTATACTGGTAAAGCACCTGCCTTCGCATGCATGAGGCCCAGGGTTCAATCCCTCAGTCCTGCCACTACCCACCTGGGAAGACAGAGAATCCCCACCCTCCCAGCCACACAGCAGAGAGTGCCAGCCCTTTGCAGTTGATGGCTCTGCAAGGACAGCAATAGCAACCGACTTCATCTCACACTAACATCAACAACTCAAGTCCCTTCACCTCTATAAGCCCAGTGGTCCAGCCCTAGGGGGAAACAGATAGTGACTGCCATTAATGCTTTGGGAGGTGAGAGGCTGCTGTCCCATCATAGACACCAAGCAATGAACACATAGTGGGACAGAGGGACCTGGGAAGGCTTCTGAAGGAAGCAACTCCTAGCTAAGCTTTATGATGAGCTGGACAAGTGAGCGGCAGTGGACTGGAAACAGTATTCCAAAAAGCAGAAGCAGAGGCTTCCAGTCTCCTCTGCCACAGTTTGCAGCAAGCACAGCTTACAACTTACACTGCTTTACAATCTCATGAAGCCTCCCACACACCTTTTTAAATGATATGGCTGTAGAGGGGTTAGACAATGTTAACTAAATGCCAACTGCTAAGCTCACTTCCATCAGGACCTATGCCAAGTCCTTTACACAATCTCAGTTGTGCAACCAACATTTTTTTTTCTCATTTTTTGATGAGGGAAAACTAAAATTCGGAGCTGAAAGTTTACCTGAGATCATCCAATTATTAAAGGGAAGAGACAGGATTTTGACAGAGTTCAACCTGGCCTAACAGACTATTCTGTTAACCACTGCCAAGGAGAGTAGAGAAAGGGAGGACCAGGCTTGCTGAGTCCCTGGGCTTTTCTAAGGACCAGAGGCTCCCCGAGGACTCCAATTGTTCTGGAAAATTGAAAGGTAGGCCTAACCACACTTGCAGATGAGGGGCGAGAAGTGGGAAGTCCGATCCAAAACAAAAGAATTAAAGTGAGCCTCCAGGGGCCACGAGGGGCCACCAGCTACAGAGGGAAGCAGAACATGGGCCTTGAGAATCTGGCATGGAACAGACAGACCCTAGGTCGCCTGGGGGGCGGGGCGCTGGGGGCGGGGCTCTGCGCGCCCAGCAAGCTCCGTGAGGCACTGCGGGACCCGAGGGGGCGGGCCGCGGGGCGGGCGGGGCGTCGCTACTGGGTCACCTCCCCAATACCCCCTCCATACTCTGGCTCCAGCAGGCCTGATCCGGGATCTCGATGCTGTAATCCAGCTCGGCCGAGGCCATGGTGAAGGTGCGGGCCGTCAGCACGGGCCTCTCGCAGGAACTCCAGCAGTTTCACCTCGCCTGGGCCGGACGACGCCGGGCCACGCCTCCCTCCCCGCCCACGCCCGGCACTGCCCAATCCCAGAGCCGCGCTCTGTGACCTCCCTGCCTAGCAACCACCGAGTCCTCCGTGCACCTCCCGCCGCACCCACTAGCCCGGCCCTAGCAACCACGCCCCGCCCCTCTTGTCTTTGGGCCCCCGCAATTGGTTGACTCTCTTCATCTGGATCAAGTATTGGTCAGCGGGGCAGCGCTCTTGGAGCGTCCCCACCCTCCTGTGAAGGTAAGAGTCGGTGGGAGAGTTGAGATTTTTATGGGTTTGCAGAGGGTATCTCAGAACTTTATCTTCTGGTACCTGGTACAAAACTTGGACTTGCACCTCTGACTACGTCTACCAGCCGGAGGTTCCCAGGCTGGAGGCAGAAAAACGAACAAAACAGCGTAAGGCGGCGCGTGCCAACTGGTCCTTCCACCTGCAGGGTTGAGACTGGTTGCCTGGCTGGGAAGGGGTCTTCAGGTAATCATTTAAGAAATGCCCTTTCATGGATGAATCCAAGTAGCTTAGACGAGTACAGGTTTCTTGCGTTTAATAAATATTTACCGAGCGGGGCATAGTGGCGCATGCCTTTAATCCAAGCACTCAGGAGTCGGAGGCAGGTGGATTTCTGTGAGTTCCAGGATACCCAGGGCTACACGGAGAGATCTTCTCTTGAAAAGCCAAAAAAAAAAAAGTTGAGTTTTGGGGGAAGATTTGTGGTGTGGTGCCTAGGAGACAGAAGCCAGGGAGGGAAGTGTTGAGAGCTGATGATTAGTAAGGTAATTAAAATCTCAAAGATGACACTTGACTCACAAGAAAGTTGTTAGTGGCCTTTGCAAGTCACTTCAGTGAGCAGAAATTCAGTGACTGGAGAAGTGGGTGGGAGGTGACGTGAGTGTTAGGCCTGTATGGATGGGAAGGTATCCTGGGACTCGTTTGCTCAGGAACCACTCAGCTCTAAGAGGAGGGATCAGCAGAGACTTTGTAGTTCACAGGGGAGTTCCCCCCAACCCCAGATAAGCTGAAGAGCCCAGGAGCCTGAGTCCTGTTTCTTCTTCGATTCTTCTCCTCTTCATTGCTTCTTGGCTTCTTCTGATGAAAGAGTCTCAGAAGGCAGCAATCTCATGAAAGAGATTTATTGGAGGGTCTAGAATGTGGAGAGATGAATCCAGTGCGTTGCTTCCCCTGCTCCTGGGAAAGGACAGCAGGGAATTGAACAAAGAGCAAGGCTTATTTAGAATTTCTTAGGGGTGGAGATTTCTAGGGCAAGGATTTCCAGAGTGAGGATTGGTGGAATTTCAAGTCCTGAGCTTGGAGAGCTCAGGGATTGGTGGGCTTTCCTGTTTTGGGATTGGTGGGTTCTCCTGCTCAGGGATTGGTGAGTTTTTGTCCAGACTTTTCACTTCAAATTAGCATAATCGGGTACGGGTCCTATTGAGGGGCTGGAGATGACTTTTATGATTATTATAGGAGCTGGAAATACTATGACAGAGAGGTCTGGAAGAGGGGCTGGGCTGCTGGAGTTCCTCAGGATCTGACCATTTTCCTACCTTGTGGGTTTACGAAGTTTATGAAGTTTACCAAGATTACAAAGGGAGTCCGTGACAGGGAAGCCTTTCCCGGCTGCATGAATAGCTGACAGAGACTGGTGAGGAGGTGCTGTCTTTGTGGTCAGCTCCCTTGACAGCAGTAGGCTGAGACAGGAAAGATGTTGTCACCATGGACAGCTCCCAAGGCGGCAGCAGACTGAGGCAGGACAGCTCCTGAGTCAGCAGCATCATTCTGACAGGAGGGGCCACAGGAGCCAGCATTTTGACTGCTCCAGCCCGCAGGCTGGGGCGGGAAAGGAGGCACTGACAGCTCTGGCAGCACACCGCTCAGGGACTGCATTGGCAGTTCTGAGGGGAGACGTGGGCCACTTTGATACATCACTGCCATGGCAGCTGTTTTGATCACAGCTACGGCGACATTGGGGCTGTAGGTGACAGCATGGTGGTATACCCCTGTAATCCCAGCATTTGAGAGGTAGGGTCAGGAGGCTCAATGCTTTAAGGACATCCTCAGCTATATAATGAGTTCCACACTAGCCTGAGCTACATGAGACTTGTCTTAAAAAAAATTAAGTGGCTGGAGAGATGGCTCAGAGGTTAAGAGCACTGGCTGCTCTTCCAGAGGTCCTGAGTTCGATTCCCAGCAACCACATGGTGGCTCACAACCATCTATATTGAGATCTGATGCCCTCTTCTGACTTACAGATGTACATGCAGGCAGAACACTGAATACATAATAAATCTTTAAAAAAAAAATTTTAAAGGAGATGGAATACATTCAGGGGATGTTGGCATTTATTGGCAACCACTAGGAGGTATAAACTTTTGCTCAGATGGGAGAGATCTAGCAAGGAGGTAAAAGATATAATAATTATAAGGGAAAGGGGGTAAATGAAAGACTAGTACACCTTCAAAAGTGGAAAATCTCACTTTAAACAGTTGAGGAGCGACTGGGAGATGGCTGAGCCAGTAAAGTGTTTCCTGAACAAGTGTGAGGAGCCATCTTAGATCCCCAGGACCCACATGAGAGCTGCACAGGGATGGTGGCACACATATGTAATCTCAGAACTGGGGAGGCAGAGTTAGGCAGATCCCAGAGATTTGCTGGCCTGTCGGTCTAGCCAAATCAGCAAGCTCCAGATTCAGTGGGAAGCCCCTCCAAAAAATATGGCAGGCAGTGGGGAGATTACAAGGATGCTTGATGAGCAAGCCTGGGGTCCTGTGCTCCACCCAGGAGCCCACGTAAAGGAGGCAGGAGAGTGCCAACTCCACCATTACCCTTTGACCCTCTACACTTGTACCGTGCCACACACACCCACACACACACATCATCAGCCACACAGGAACAATAAACAATGTTTTGGGGTTTTTTGTTTTTGTTTTTGTTTTTGTTTTTTAAGGTATGTGCCACCACTGGCCAGTGTGTGGCAGCATTTGAAAGGACTAGAAAGTATAGAGGAAGTGTGTTGCTGGGGGTGAGCTTTGAGGTTTCAGAAGCCTGTATGAAGCCCAGAGTCTTTTTCTTCCTGCTGCCTGTGGATCCAGAGGTAGAACTCTCAGCTACTTCTCTAACATCACATGTGCCTGTGTTCCTCCATGCTGATAACAGACTAGAACTCTGAAACTACAAGCAAGCCCCAATTAAATGGTTTTCTTTATAACAGTTGCCATGGTCAGCCAGGCATAGTGGCGCATGCCTTTAATCCCAGCACTCAGAAGGCCAAGGCAGGCAGATCTCTGTGAGTTCGAGGCCAGCCTGGTCTACAGATTGAGTCCAGGACAGCCAGGGCTCTAATACACAGAGAAACCCTGTCTCAAAACACCAAAAAAAAAAAAAAATTGCCATGGTCATGGTGTCTCTTCACAACAATAGAACATTGACTAAGACACCTAGCATCAGCCTCTGAGTTCCATATACAAGCACACTGTGTATACACACATGACAAAAAGAAAGCATGCACAGTGAGATTAGGTCATTGATAGGTCTGGTAATGGGGAACTGAGGGAATTCTTGTTCTGTGGTATATTAATCAGGGTTCTCTAGAGGAATTGAACTGATAGAATGAAGATGTGTGGGATTTATTAGAATTTTTTATTTATTTGATTTATTATGGCTGTGGTCCAGCTACTCCAATTGCTGTCTATCAATGGAAGTTCTAAGAGTCTAGTAGTTGTTCAGTCCATGGGGCTGAATGTTGCAGCTGGTCTTCAGGAAATCCCAGAATCCCAAAAAAGTAGGCGCTGTTGTTAGTGACTCAAGAGTGAGGGCGAGCAGACAGAGAGCGAGTGTTTCGCTCCTCCATGTTCTTTTTTTTTTTTTCCAAGACAGGGTTTCTCTGTGAATCCTTGACTGTCCTGGACTCACTGTGTAGACCAGTCTGGCCTTGAAATCACAGAGATCCACCTGCCTCTGCCTCCCAAGTGCTGGGATTAAAGGCGTGCGCCACCATGCCCGGCCTTTTCAGACAGCTGTGAACTGCCATGTGGGTGCTGGGATTTGAACCCAGGTCCTTTGGAAGAGTAGCCAGTGTTCTTAACTACTGAGCCATCTCTCCATGTTCTTTATATAGGCTGCCACCAGAAGGTGTGGCCCAGATGAAAATATGGATTTTCCATAGACAAACGTTGCTTTGTTGGCTCAATTGTTCTCTCTTTCCTCTCTTCTCTCACTCTCTTTTTAGCTCACTCACTTACAGGTCCAAACTTAGCTTAGTTTACTTTATACAGCCAGGACCACTGTCTAGGAGCAGTGAGGCCCTCCTCCACCAGTTAATAATCAAGACAAACTCCCACATGCCAATCTGACTTAGGCAATTCCTCTGTTAAGGCTCCCTGTCAGATAACTGTAGGCTGTGGCATGTTGACATGCTAACTTAAAAAAAATTTTTTAATGTGGATCTTCCCACCCCAAAAGATCCAGATTTAAGCCATGTGGTGGTGATGGCGCACGCCTTTAATCCCAGTGCTCAGGAAGCAGAGGCAGGTGGATCTCTGTGAGTTCAAGGCCACCCTGCAGAGTGAGTGCTAGGATACCCAGGGTTACACAGAGAACCCTGTCTTAAAAAAAAAAGAAAGAACAAGAAGAAGAAGAAAAACAAGAAGAATAAGAGAGAAAGAAAGAGTTGACGCCTGCTTTAGCTCTTAGCATAACTGCAGCCATTTTGTCTTCAGGCTCCATTTTAGTTATAAAATGAAATTACTCATGCTTTGTTACATTGTTACCTTGATAGTCTGAAGAGTCCCCAACTACAGCTCCACTTGGGGCCAATCAAATTAAAGGTCAGTTAGAAATGCTTTCTCTAGCTAGTCAAAATGAAGCAGTGCTGCCCTCCCCTTTCTTCCTACCTGGTTGCTACCTGGATGTGGTTTGTTTCCTAGACTTGGTTACTTGATTGTTACCTGGATATGTTTTTTCTTTAAAAAGCTTGCCTTGGAAGCAAACCAACATCACAGTTGGCTCCGAGACCTCTGTGACCCCAGTCATGGTGGCTATGACCAGTTTTGGGGTGTGTGTTCAATAAACCATCAATATCTGACTGAGATGGGTGACTGAGTGGTTTGTGTGGCTATTCCTGAACTATAACATTTGGAGGTCCCACCACGATTGGACTATAACATTTGGAGATATCACCAAGATTATATTCTAACAGAAAGAAAGAAAATAAAAAGGAAGGAAGGAAGGAAGGAAGGAAGGAAGGAAGGAAGGAAGGAAGGAAGGAAGAAGAGGAACGAATGAAGGAAAGATGGAAGATTAATCCTTTTTGTTTGTTTGTTTTTAATACACCACCACACCTAGCTTACTCCTTTTTTAAAATTACATTTTAGCTGAGTGTTGTGGCATACCTTTGAATCCTAGCACTCTAGAGACAGAAGCAGATAGATCCTTGTAAGTTGAAGACCAGTCTGGCCTTCATAGTGCGTCCCAGGTCAGCTAGACTACATAGTGAGACTCTATCTCAAAATACCAATAAAATAAAATAAATTACCCTTTATTCATTTCTGTGCATGTGTCACAGCACACATGTGGAAGTCAGAAGACAATTTGCAACAGTCAGTTCTTTTCTTCCACTTTGTGGGTCCTGGGGATTGAACCCATGTCACTAGACTTATCACCAAGCCCTTTTACCCACTGAGCCATCTCACGGTCCCTTGGATATTTATCTTTGATGAATAAAACAGGTTTTTGTGGTATCTCTAGATGCCAGAATGAGGGGCAAAGGTATGTACAGATGAATGACCTGACCATTAAGGGTAAAGTCTCAGGGGTTTTAAATAAGAAAGTAGGGCAAGAAACTTGGTTGGTCTTTAATGAGATCCTGGTGTCACTCTCAATCCCTGGGATGTAACCGTATAAGAAGCCACCACCAAGGACGGCTTGCAGAAGCAGAGCCAAGGACGCAGCTTTGGAGCTGCACAGAGTGATTGTGGGGAAGCTGAGAATGGAGGAGGAATTGTCAAGGATGGAGTGAAGAGACTAGGAAGAGAAAGACAGGGAATGGAGATGAAGCCTTGGGAGGGGTGAGGAGAGTGAGGAGTGTGGCCATGGAGCCCTGGGAGGGGTGAGGAGAGTGGGGGAGTGTGGCCATGGAG
>CAJQZJ010001750.1:573001-603418 GCA_907164525.1 Lophiomys imhausi | reverse complement strand
TTTTTCGAGACAGGGTTTCTCTGTGTAGCCCTGGCTGTCCTGGACTCACTTTGTAGACCAGGCTGGCCTCGAACTCACAAAGATCCGCCTGCCTCTGCCTCCCAAGTGCTGGGATTAAAGGCGTGCGCCACCACTGCCCGGCTCTCTTTTTTGTTTTTTATTTGTTTCTTTGGCATGGTTTGTTTTTTGTGACAGGACCTTGCTACATTTGCTCTGGATGGCCTGGTATTTGCTTCCTAGCCCAGAACTAGCCTTGAATTTATAGTGCCCCTGCCTCAGTCTCCAAGGTGCTGGGCTGACATGCTTGCCTTCTCTTAATAGTTAATAATTGCTAACTTCCTTTCGAGCGTTGCTAAGGACCATTGTCTTAGAATGAGCCACATTTTTGAGGTTCTGTGATTTGGGTCCACCTGCTTGAAGGACCTTTCGGCCACTGTAGGAGTGATTTGTGGATAAGACCCCACTTATTAATCACCTCTAATGATGGAGAGGTGGTCAAAGAGCCCGTTCTGGGCGGAAGACAAAGTATGCTGGTCATCCTTGCCAAAGACTCTGCCAAGGTGAGAAGGCCACGAACAATTTGGACGAAGGTTTCTAATCTGGATTTTAATTTCATGTACTATGATTCTTCACACCATTTTCTCTGTGAGAAAATAATGACTATTGTAATTGGCTACCACTTACAGAAAGATTCCAATGAGCGCGATGGTGCTGGGCACTTTTTCTGGCATTCCATGAGAGCTGCCGTTCTGATCAAGCTGGTGAAACTGACTTTTATTGCCCTCTGCATGCCACGACCGGCTGACTGTAAATTAAACCCTCTTCTCCAAAAGCCATTTTCCATTAGTGCTAATTTGTTTGCTTCTCATTTCTGCTGATCATTAGAGTCTCTGCTTGTGAGCACCAAATTGGAAATCATTTCTTTGACATTTCAAAAATTTTTCTCTCCTTCTTGGATGCCATTTGGGTACAGCTAAAGAACATTATGGTTTTCAGAAGAACAGCTCTCTCTAATTACAATTTAACTCACCACTCATGGCACCAAATCCCTGTCCTTAGTATCCAAAGATGACTACTGACATTGGCATTCCTGTCGTGGCTGTAAAATGCCTCATAGACCTCGTACCAACCTCCTTGGATGGAGCTTCTGCCACTCTGCACATGGCAGCTCTGGGAAGATGGTGGTTTTAGGTACCTACATACCATGGAAATTCAGATATAAACATCAGAACAAGAGCTGGCTGGTTTCTCATCAGCCCTAAGGCATTTATTAAATTGTTTTATTAAATTTACATAAATAAAATTTATATAAATTTAAATTTTATATAAATAAATATTAAATTTAATAAATTATTTTATGCCACCCCGTCCCAGGGCACAGGGATGGGGAACCAACCCCTGCCCTTGAGCTCAGCCTCCAGTGAGAGGCTCATTTCTATAGCTCAGGGAGAGAGAAAGGTTAGAAGATGGGCCGCAGGGGCAAGAGCCCTGAAAGGCCCGGAGGTTTTGCCAAAGGACAAAAAGGAAGCTGGCCACTCCTGGCAGCAGAGTAGCATTGAGAGCCCTGGAAGGGCCTGGGAGTTTGAAAACTAGAGGTCTAGTCATATGAAAGTGATGATGAGATAAGGTTAGGTAAGGATTTTTTTTAAAGGATTATTTATTTTGTACTGGAGAGATGGCTCAGTGGTTAAGAGCATTGGCTGTTCTTCCAGAGGACCCGGGTTCAAATCCCAGCACCCACATGGCAGTTCACAGCTGTCTATAATTGCCAGGTGTGGTGGCGCACGCCTTTAATCCCAGCAGAGGCAGGTGGATCTCTATGAGTTCAAGGCCATCCTGTTCTACAAAGTGAGTTCCAGGATAGCTAGGGCTTGTTACACAGAGAAACCCTGTCTCAAAAAAACAACAAAAAAAGAATTATTTGTTTTTATGTGCATTGATGTTTTTGCCTGCATGTATTTCTGTGTGAGGTTGCCAGATCCCTTGGAACTGGAGTTACAAACAGTTGTGAGCTGTCATGTGGGTGCTGGGAATTGAACCCAGGTCCTCTGGAAGAGCAGCCAGTGCTCTTAACCACTGAGCCATCTCTCTACCCCCTCCTTTTTTGAAATTTATTTTTTATTATCATTGTGTATGTGTGTATGGTATGTGTGAGCATGTTCAGGGTCATCCTTGGCTACATAATAAATTAAGGCCAGCCTAGGCTACATGGAATGTATCTCAATGGTATAGTTTTGCCTACCATGTAAGTGGCCCTACGTTCTATCCCCAGCATCGAAAAGAAAAATGGAGAGGTGAATTGGGGAATGTCTGATGGACCCTCCATTTCCTGTGAACCCGCTTGATTCTTCCCTTTCTTTCATCCTCAGTAGCTACTCAGTCACTGGGTCCTGTTGTTTCTTCCTGAGAGGCATTTCTGCCTCCATCTTCCCCTTGGTTCCCTGAGTATCTTTTGCCAGATTACAGGAATGGCTTCTGAGCTGGCCCCACACTTCGAGTCTTGCCTATTTTGCCCACATGTGTGTCTGTGCACAGATTCATGCCTGGCACCTGTGGAAGCCAGAAGAGGGTGTCAGATTCCCTGGAACTGGAGTTACAAAAGATTGTAAGCCACCATGTAGGTTCTGAGAATCAAACCCATCTCCCCTGCAAGAGCAGTCTGTGCTCATAAACTCCTGAGCTGTATCTCCAGTCCCATCTATTTTTTTGTTTTGTTTTATTTTTAGTGTACGTGTTTGTGTGAATGTATGCTATGTGTGTACAGGGCCCATGGAGGATAGAAGAGGGTATCAGATCCCCTGGAACTCAAGTTCTGAACAGTTATAACCTGCCAAACATGGGTGCAGGAACTGCATTCAGTTCCTCTGGAAGAACAAGCAAGGACTTTTAATCACTGAACCATCTTTCCAGTCCCCCGCCTTCCAGTTATTGTAGCAATAATCAACGGAGGCCAGGCATGATGGGTCAGGCCTTTAGTCAGGCACTCAAGAGGCAGCAGCAAGGGGATCTCTGTGAGTTCAAGGCCAGCCTGGTTTATGTAGTGAGTTCTAGACCAGCCAGGGCTACAAAGAGAAACCATGTCAAGAAAGAAAGAAAAGAAAAAGAAAGAAGAAGAAAGGAAGAGGTCCTGCCTCTGCCTAAGGCCTGGGATTCCAGCTGTTCTGCCACACCCAGTTTATTATGGTAATGGGGATCAAAACCCATGGCTTCATGAATAATATGCATACACTCTACCATCTGAGCTATAGGCCAAGACCAAGAGCCAGCTTCAACTGAGAATTTCTATATGTTGCAGAGTTTTATTTTGAGTCTTATGAGATATTACTATCACCTCATTATAGGTAATAGAACTGAAGCCCAGAGAACTTAACTAACCAGGCTAAGGTCACACAGCTCCAGAATCCACAGCCCTAACCACTGTACTGTACTACCTACTACTTGACATTCTTTATGCCTTGTACGTACTCACCTCTGAGCCAGTCACATGCTTTACTCTCTCTGCCTAGAGTGCACTTTCCCTAGCTCTCCCTGCTAGCCATAGACCTTTCATAACAGCCAGCACTGAGTTCATTCTGGGGCTCATATAGTAGAAGGAGAGAATTTCTTTCTACAAGTTGTCATATGACCTCCGCACATACATTGTGACATGCACACATGGCACATGCACAAATAAATAAATGTAGCTTTACATATTTAAAAATACAATAAGGTGAACGGGTCTGTGCCAAAAGGCTCATGCATGTTTGGTTGAGGAACACTGATGAACAAGATCTGTGTCCCCACTGATGGTTATTCAAACAGGGCTCATGCATGCTTGGTTGTGTTCTACTACAGAGCTACATCCCCAGCCCAGTTTCAGAAAAGATTTTAAAGTCATCAGAAGAGAAGAGCCACCAAGGCACAGGCAGGAGTAAGACTTACCAGCAGAAGCAAAGAGGAGACTTGACCTGAGGGACGATTTTCCAAGACACACCTACAGGCGCCACTACAGAACCTGCCTCAGTAAAACAAGGAGTAAATCAACAAACAAGATGCACAATGCAAAGGTGAAGAACAGCAAAAGGGGGCTGGAGAGATGGCTCAGCCGTTAAAGGCTTGGCTCACAACCAAAAATATAAGAACAGCAAAAGGAAACCCCAAGGCGGCATTTGTCACAAACCCTACCTGAAGGAGAAAGGGCTCCATGGACACAGGTCTCCAGGGAGAAAGGACTAGTTAGATGTGGCTTGAACATTTAGGAAAAAATGCTGCTACATATGGAACATTTGCTAGGTAAATCACCGCAGATAATTAGAACTAAATGATTGGAAAGAAATGGCCATGATTGACTCTGGGTAAAAACCAACCGTAAGAAAAGAAAATGTAATAGTATTCTATGGCTTGACTGGAGAGTTTATTTACTTGGTCAATAATGTAAACACTATTGATTTAGCTGTAAATTGTGAGAAATTATTGTGAGGGAAAGGGAGGGTTGAAATGCTTCAAGAGAACTAATTCCTCAGTTGCCAGAATAATAAATAATAAATTTTGTCCAAAATTGATAAATCAACTAATAGTAGTATATCATTTTGCTGAGGCTACCATGACAAAGAACCATAGACTTGGGTGGCTTAAACAGGAATGGATCTGAAGCTGTGGCTCAAAGGTCACAACCACTGGCTACTCTTGCAGAGGACCCAGGTTCTGTTCCTCGCACCCACATCAGCTCAACCATTTGTAACTCCAGTTCCAAGGTATCCAACGCCCTTGGTATCTGGCCTTGATGGGCACTGCATACACATGGCAGACATATATACATCTTTAAAAGAAAAAAGCAGGACCGTGTTCCCTCCCAGGTCTACAGGTTGAAAGCTGATATCAGAATGCTGAGGGCAGCTGGCTGCTGGGAATCTCTGCTTCCATTACAGATGGTTAGCTTTCCCTGTGTCTTCATTTTGATTTTCCATGTCCTAATATCTTCTAGTATTTTATTTATTTTTTAAATTTATTATTATTATTATTGTTAGGGAGTGGGCTGTGCATATGCCAGGGTGCATGCATAAAAGTCAGAGGACAACTTCCAGGAGGACCTGAGGCTTTTCTACACTGGTCCCACACTGAGGCCACTCTAAGGGTCCCCAGCCCATCAGGAACTGGTCAAATCACAACTGTGATTGTGGCCTCAGGGACCTAGAGCTAAGCTCTTTGTCCCTCATACCTCCCTCCACCAACCATTTCAATATCCCGTGGTCCTTTCACAATGCTGAAGCCAGACTGGCCTCGAACTCACAGACATCTGCCTGCCTCTGCCTCTCAAGTGTTGGGACCAAAGACGTGCACCACCACACCCACCTCTCAACTCTTGTAAAAATACCTTCATGTGCTGGGTGTGGTGGCACACGCCTTTACTCCCAGCACTCGGAAGGCAGAGGCAGATGGATCTCTGTGAGTTCAAGGCCAGCCTGGTCTACAAAGTGAGTCCAGAACAGCCAAGGATACATAGAGAAACCCTGTCTCAAAAAACAAAAAACAAACAAAAAATCCTTCGTATTTAATGACCCCACTCTATCCTAGTTGCTGTTCTAAAGACCCTGTCAGGGTCAAAGAGATAGCTCAGTTAGTAAAGGGATTGCCTTGCAAGCCAAATTTTACCTGATTCTAATCCCTAGTGCTCATGTTTAAAAAGGAGGAAGAGAAAACCAGGCATGTTGTCATTGTTGTAATCCTGCAGAGACAAATGGACCCCTGGTGTTAATCAACCAGTGAGCCTAGCCTATAGGGTTGGTGAGACCTGGGAGAGGAAGAGACCTTGTCTCAAAGAACAAGGAAGGGCATCTTGAGGTTAACCTCACCTGAAGACTTGCTTATTGACATGCACACACGTACACACAGAGACCCTACCTAAAAGTGTAGTGATATTCTAAGGTGCTGGGGATTTGAGATTTCGACATATGAAATTGAGGGAAACACAGTCCCAGCCCATAACAAATTGCATGTGCATTTGTTATTTGGAAATGTGGAAGTAAACACCAGAGGAGCCAAAAATGGCTACCCGTGGAGGGAGGTTGGGCAGGGGCTGTTACTTTGATTTCATGACTTAGAGCCTAGTTGATCCTAAACCTCATGCTCCTCCCTGGGGAGTGACTCCAGGGCCTGGCAAGGCCACATGCACTCTTGGCTCCCACAGCACCTTGCAGGGAGCTACCTGATGGGCTTTCCCTGCACATTTAAGAGTGAAAGTTATGCCGGGCGGTGGTGGCGCACGCCTTTAATCCCAGCACTTGGGAGGCAGAGGCAGGCGGATCTCTGTGAGTTCGAGGCCAGCATGGTCTACAAAGTGAGTCTAGGACAGCCAGAGCTGTTATACAGAGAAACCCTGTCTCGAAAAACCAAAAAAAAAAAAAAAAAAAAAAAGAGTGAAAGTTAGGAGCAGTGAGCCCAAGCCAGTAAACCCAGTACTCAGTAGGCTGAGGAGGGGATCATGCTTGAGGCTGCCAGCCTAGGTTACATAGTGAGACCCTGTCTCACAGGAAGAAAAAGCAAAGAGAAAAGAAAGAAGAACGTTTCTTTTTTTTTTGGTTTTGGTATTTTTGAGACAGGATTTCTCTGTGTAGCCTCCTGGCTGTCCTGGAACTCACTCTGTAGACCAGTTTGGCCTCAAATTTACAGAACTCCACCTGCCTCCCTAGTGCTGGGATTAAAGGCGTACACTACCAGTGCCTAGCTGTCCTCATTTTCTTAATGGCAGTTTGGTTGTTAAAAGTGTCTGCATCCTATGACAGTTATTTTTAGGTCTCTGACTGCAATATAGTTTGCAATAATTGATGGCATCCCATGAGGGTTTGGTTGTTTTTTTGTGTGTTTTTTGTTTTTTTTTTTTGTGTGTGTGTGTGTTTAGGTTGGTGCACACGTGTCTGTCCCCTCCTTGAGTTCTAGAGGCTGATTGGACCTTGTGGTGTCTTCCTGAAGCTGTGTGGGTGCCCTTCCCAGGAGCACAGAGCCGGCGTCCTCTGTAGAATAGTGGAGGTTGGTGTGTATGTACGTCTGTCTCAGCACGCCTCAGATTATCGCTTCCTAATAAAAGTCTGATAGCAGGGCCCCATCAATATCTCAAATACATGTGAGGAAACGTTAATTTAGAATCAATTTTAGGATGTTTCAGACTGTAAAGTCCTTTTAACTAGATCTCTGGCGAAGATGTAGGAGCGCTTTATGGGACTGTAAATTTCATGTTGAACAGTCTTCATGAAATACACATCCCCCCTACGCACACGCTGTTCCCTCCATATCAATCATGGCCGCTGCAAGTAATGTTTCACAAATATTCTGTAAATCACAGAAAACCCCATGATAATGTGAAATATGACTTTCACTTGTCTGTTAGACAAAAGAATCACATGTGCCCCTATCCCATCAGCACTAACATTTGTTATGGATAATAACACTTTCAATCACAACTATTTTTGGGAAACGGGTTTATTTTAAGCCTCCCCTCCCCCCCCACTGAAAACACTCTCCCAAGGACACAGGCTCCTACAAACCACAGCCCATTAATCCAGCTATGGAATAGGAAGTTGTTCTTCCCACTAACTTTACTTTGAGTTGTTTTAAAGAGTTAGAATAAACGCCCCAAGTACAAGGTTAAGGAGAACTTTGCCTAGACTGATCAACAGAAAGAGGGGGCAGGGTCTCAAAAGACCCCAGTCTCCCATCCTGCTTGAAGTACACTGAGAGCCACTGAGGCTTCTAGCAAAGAGCTTCTCCTCTTCCACCCTGGATCTCGTGTTTTCTCCTTTCTGGCCTTCACAGAGATGCCAGGCATAGTAGCGCTCAACTATAAACCCAGCCCTGGGTGGTTGCTGAGCCAGGTATGCAACTGGAACTCGGTGGCCAGGTTCAATGAAAGACCTTATCTCAAAAAATAAGGTGGCAGGGCCAGGCATGGTGGGGCACACTTTTATCCCAGCACTCAGGAGTCAGAGGCAAGAGGATCTCTGTGAGTTCAAGGCCAGTCTGGTCTACAGATCCAGTTCTAGGACAGCCAAGCCTACATAGGGAGATGCTCTCTCAAAAAATATAAATAAAAATAATAAAATGTGAACAGCAGGTAAGGAAGATACCCAACATCAACCTCTGACCTCCGCATAGATGTCCACACATATGTCTGCACACCAACACACTCACACACACACACATTTCACACAGACAGGAAAAAAAGACATGTTTAGCTGAACTCATGTAATCCAGCATTCAGGAGGCTTGTCATAAGTTCAAGGCCATCCTGGGCTACATAGCAAAACTATGACACAAAAAACAAAACAAAACAAACCCACTATGACACAGTCCTAGCACCTGGGGCACAGAGGCAGGCCGACCTTTGAGTTCAAGGCCAGCCCGATGTGCATTGTCATTGAAACGGCATCTTTCTCAGCTTCAGTTCATGCCAACTTTGAAACCATCCCCCTGCCTCAGTGTCTGGAGGTACTGGGACTGTAGGTTTGTGTCACTGCGGACCACCGTGTTACCTTTCACTCCATTTCAACCTGTCTAAAGCCCTCCTTACTCAAGTAACAGGTGGATTTTTTTCCTAGAATGGATTCCCCGCCCCCAGTGTGGGTGATCAAACCCAAGACCTTGCCCATGCTATGTAAGTACTCTACCCGTGAGCTACGGCCCCAGCCATCTGATTCACTGCTTTTGTTTTGTGAAGTGCTAGAAATGGAACTCAGAGGCCCCTGCCAACACTACCTGTGAGCCATTCCCTCAGCCCCCAGCCCCGTAGTGTGGCTTTTGTACATAACTACCTCAGTACAAAGGCTCCTCTAGCCTGAAGTAGAAAAGTGCAGCCCCACAAAGTCAGGGTTCACATTGTTCTAAACATGGTACCCCAATTTCTGCATCCTGCAGTCAACCTCAGCACTGGCTGATCATGACCTCTATAAAGGAGCAGGCGGCAATCAGCCGGCTCCTGAGTTTTTTGCATGAGTGGGACAATGCCGGCAGAGGCCTGCGAACCAAGATTCTCGCCAAGTTCATCGAAACCAACGAAGGCAAGACTGGCCCCGAGTTGGAGCTGGAGTTTTCCCAGGGAGCCAGCCTGTTCCTCATACGATTGACGACCTGGCTTAGAATCACGTATCCTTTGCTGATTGTTGGGAAGTGGGAAGTCAACAAAAGAGAGAAAAAAGGTACAGCTGAGGGCCTTTTCCTCTTGATTCCAATATTTTAGAACTGAAAATATGGTGATAAAAATATCTCCAAAGTTGGGCTGGAAAGATGGCTCAGCGGTTAAGAGCAGTGGCTGTTCTTCCAAAGGACCCTGGTTCAAATCCCAGCACCCACATGGCAGTTCACAGCTGTCTGTAATGGCCGGGCATGGTGGTGTACGCCTTTAATCCCAGCACTCGGGAGGCAGAGACAGGTGGATCTCTATGAGTTCAAAACAAAACAAAAAATCTCCAAAGTTAGCCGGGCGGTGGTGGCGCACGCCTTTAGTCCCAGCACTCGGGAGGCAGAGGCAGGCGGATCTCTGTGAGTTCGAGGCCAGCCTGGTCTACAAAGAGAGTCCAGGACAGCCAGGGCTGTTACACAGAGAAACCCTGTCTCGAAAAACCAAAAAAAAAAAAAAATTCCAAAGTCAAGAACTCTATTGACTTCTTGTCTTCCTGACTCCAAGTGTGTCCTTATTCTGTCTCTGTCTCATGAGGCTTGGGGACACTAATGCTCCATGTAGGTGGAGTTTATGTTTATTCTATACTTGACTTTCTTCCTCAGGGACGTTGTATTCAGTCTTACTTCTTTCCCATTTTCCTTACCACTAACTTTTAAAAAATCATCTTTGTGTGTGTGTGTGTGTGTGTGTGTGTGTGTATGTGTATGTATGTATCCTGGCTGCATGTATGTGTGTGTGCCTGGTGCCCTCAGAGGCCAGAAGAGGGCATCAGATCATCTGGAACTGGAGTCACAGATGGTTGTAAATCACCATGTAGATGCTGGGAATCGAACCTAGGAACTCTGGAAGAGCAGCCAGTGTTCTTGACAGCTGAGCCATCTCTCCAGCCCCACACACTCCTTTTTGTTTGGGGTGGGGGGCATGGGACAGGGTCTTATGTAGCCCAGGACAGCCTCAAAGACTGAGTTGCCAAAGATGTCCTGACCCTTCTGCTTCCACCTCTCATATGCTGGGATCACAGACATCTGTCACCGTGCCTTAGATTTACTCTACAAATTAGAATTAAACCCTGGTCTCCACCCTAAGCTCACCTAGCCCTTCCCCTTCACAATGAAGCTTGCTGAAAAGGTCACTGTGTCTCGCTGTCCCTTCTGCCATTTCCCCTGCCCACTGTAGCCTCACTTCTGCTCGCCCAGCTCCCCCAGTGCAGGTCTTCCCAAGGTTCCCAGTGGTTTTCTAACTGCAAAGCCCAGTGGCCACACCCTCATTCCTTGCACATTCTCTCTTGTTAGCATTTGCCAGCCAACCCTTCCCACTTCTCCAAACAGTTCCCTTCCCTCCTGTGATGTGGTTCTTGTGCTTCCTTTTTCCTTCTAGCTGAGTCTGCGTCTTCCTTGGCCTTCCTTCCCTTAATTCTTGGTGTTTTTTTGAGCCTCTATCCACCACCCCTCCACCCCACCCCCCCATTCCATTCTGATAATTCTCTTCTGAATTATCAAATCCATTCTGATGCCAGCATCACTCCAGTTGGAAGAGTCTCGGATTTCCTTCTGGAATCTGAGCTCTTTACCTAGAGACATCCAACTGGCTCTACTCCCACCTCAGACGGACACTCACGTTTCTGGTTTATGAAACAAGGTGGACAGGATGAAAACGAGGCGGACAGGTGAGAACATGAGAGGAGCAACTTCAGTGAAGGGCACTGACTGCTGAGTTCTGTTCCCAGGGACCCCGTGGCAGCCCAGAACCATCTATACTGGGATCCAGTGCTCTCTTCCAGTGTGTGAGAACACATGCAGACAAAGCACATATAGAATACATAAACAAATAAACCTAAAAAACAGAAACAAAAAAAAAATTAGCTGGGCGTGGTGGCACAATCCCAAGCACTCAGGAGACAGAGGTAGAGGCAGGCGGATCTCTGTGAGTTCGAGGCCAGCCTGGTCTACAAAGCGAGTCCAGGACAGCCAGGGCTGCACAGAGAAACCCTGTCTCACAACAAACAAACAAACAAACTAACAAACTTGTTTAGAGACAAGTTTGCGGTGCCTGTGTTGCTTAGGGCCCTGGAGGCAGATCAGGACTGAAGACAGCTCGGCTCCCACTGCCGAGAGTGGGCCCACGCTGTTTGTGCTGTCTGATCACCACAACACTTCTGCTCCCACACATGCTAGGCAAGCTCTCATCACTGAGTTCCACCCTGGACCCTCCAGTCCACCTTGGAGCTTTTCATTATGCATTTTTCTCCTTGTCTGAACCCTTTGCCCTTCTGTAAGCCTCCTTATCTTAGTCCCTTAATTAAATACAGATTACTAGTCTGCCCTCATTTTATCTTGATTTTGTGTGTGTGTGTGTGTGAGACAGAGTCTCATGTAGCCCAAGCTGGCCTTGAACTTGCCGTGTGGCCAAGTCTTAGGGTTTCTATTGCTGCGATAAAACACCACCAAAGCAAGAAATATGATGGATTTGATCAGGAAATTGGTTTTTGTGTCCTTTTAAATTTCTGACCTAAAGCAAGTGCTTCCCTCACCTAGCCCCAGTTTCAGGCCTTAAACAGCAGCCACAACCCCCCCCCCCATCTTCCTTTTCTCAGACAGGATCTTGCTTATGTATCCCAGGCAACCTTCAAGCATGTGATCCCTCCCGCTCAGCCTCCCCGGTGCCGGACTTCAGGAACCCGCCGTTACTCTGCCCACTGCCCCCTTCTTTTTTTTTTTTTTTTTTTTTTGGTTTTTCGAGACAGGGTTTCCCTGTGTAACAGCTCTGGCTGTCCTGGACTCGCTTTGTAGACCAGGCTGGCCTCGAACTCACAGAGATCCGCCTGCCTCTGCCTCCCAAGTGCTGGGATTAAAGGCGTGCGCCACCACCGCCCGGCAACTGCCCCCTTCTGAAACACGCACTCCTTGTCCTCCCTGTCACCATGTATTTCTTGGTCTCTGCTTCAGCGTCTGTCTTACCCACCCCTAGGTGCCCAGGCCTCCAAGGAACATGTTGCTTCATTCACCAGTTTGTGCTCAGTGTATTTAATACACTGAGCATTGTGCCTGCTCCGCATACAACGTCTGTGAGCCAACAGTGGCAGCGTGACTCCATGAGCCGTGCTGTTGTAGACCCCACGTCTACACCTAGAATCATCTAGAACTTGTCTCTTTTGTGACTCCGCCATTAGGAGTAACCCAGTGGGAGTGAGAGTGTGTTGAAGTGATGTATTAGACATCTCTTCCACCATGTCCTCCAATTGCTGGCCTGGGAGGGAAACAAACCAATATAACACCGCATTGCCCTTTGAAAAACTGACCACATAACCCTAAACCTTTGTCGTTCTTAAGCTTCCATAACAAATCAGTACAACCAGTGATTTATACAATGATGGTGACATTATCAGCTGCCATTTATTGTCTTTATATTCTAGTCCCTGAGCTCTGTACCAGTCCTATATTATGTTCTTTGAGCCTAACACTTAGCCTGATAGGTGATTTCTAAGATTCCCAGCCCATAGCTAAGAAGAATGAGCCTGAAAAGGATGAGTAGAGCTGAGTGTGATATGGTGGCCATGCCTGCAACCCCAGCATCCAGGATGCTGGAGGAGGAACATCTTGAGTTCCAGACTAGCCTGGGCTACATAGCAAGGCACCCAAAAAGAAGGAAGAGAGGGAGAGAAGAAGAAAGGGAGGAAAAAGAGAGGGACAGAGGGAGGAGAAAGGTAGGGGAGGAAGAAGAAAAGCATGTACAGTAAGTGACTGAAATGAAGACTAGCCTAGGACAAAGGGAAAAGAAGATGGCGGGAGCTGGTCAGCCTAGCTAGTAACTTAAGAGAAAGAGGTAGGAACAGGGGATGGGGACTGGGACCAGAGACAGACCTTGTAGCAATGGAGATTACCGTGTGGGCTTAATCGCCTGGGCCAGGCTATGATGGCAACAGGCAGGAGAGCCTGGCTCCAGAGCAAACACTGTTTTCACATTAAAGAGCCTTTCCTAATGAGCCAATCTGTCTCTCCTTCTATTGGCATCCTGGGAACTGGGGTGCAGCAGAGATAATTTGCCTCACCCCACCCCCCAACAAAGCACCATTACCTTCAGCATCCAATCATTACATTAGCCTTTATCAGTCCTGGAAGCCCTCCGTCATCCTCACGGTCGGCAATAATTCCAGCTAATTTCTTAAGTGTTCTAAGAGCCTGTGATGTGTTATGAGCCTAGTAATTGTTGACTGCTTCCCTTTCTGCCATGGCTTGATTTCATACCTTGTATTTGAGCTGAAGCGTGCTCAGGATGGTTTATTATAGTGAGGCTTTCTGCAAAGACTCACATTAAAAAATAACATTAAATACTGAGGCTGTTTTAAATCAGAGTTTAATTTTTCCTCCATTTCCTGTTATTCTTATTAGGAAGCCATGCAATTCTTCATAAGGATAGTGACCCTCCAGTGCAAAACTTTGAACAAGCACAGAATGGGGAATTAATGATGAAGCTAATTCCGTTGTTGTTTGGGTTTTTTTTTCTTTTGTTTTTTTCAAGACAGGGTTTCTCTGTGTAACAGCTCTGGCTGTCCTGGAACTCACTTTGTAGACGCAGGCTGGCCTTGAACTCAGAGATCCACCTGCCTCCCGAGTGCTGGGATTAAAGGCATGAGTCACCACACCTGGCTGAAGTTAATTCCTTGTAGAGAAGTCTAGGAATGAGGCCCAAAATAATGAGTGAGCTGTGCCAAGACCCAAGGACCCATGGCTCTGAAAGGCATGGCAAATTGATGTCAGTCAATTGTCTCCAAACACTTGCATTTATGGGAACCTGTAGGGAGCTTGCAGAATCCAGATGGCTGGACTGCCCAGTAGAGACTTCTTAGAGAGCAGGAAAAAGGAGATCTCACACACACACACACACACACACACACACACATGCACACATGCACGCTATTTCTCCCATGTTTCCTTTTCCTGTCAGGGTGAAGGGCACAGGTCATCCACATCCTCATCCTGGCCCTGGGCAGTACTATGTGTCAATCTAAGTGGAAACCCTACTGGAAGCGCTCTTTAACTCTGCTGCAGCTACATGACTGGCCTGGATTTAGAAAAGATCCTGAGGTCCATCGGCATCTTCTTATCTGCTGTGAGCAGGTGAGTTCCATCCCAGAAAGACTCTGGGTCTCATTGACAGGTCAGACTCATGGTGTCCTTGGTATTCAGGTATGGGGCCATGGGTTCTAGGTACCACAGGTGTATCAAAGCCCTCAGGAATGGCCAAGATTGGCTGTGATTCTGCTCTAGTTGCTCCTCCATTCTGTTTCCCATTGACCCTTCACTAGTCAGCACCATGTTGGTGGAGAATTATAAAAAAATAAAAATACATCTATAGTAGACTTGTGGAAAGGGAGATTTATTGACTCACTTACCTGAAAAAGCCCAGAGAGTGGACATACATATTTCAGGTCTAATCAGACCCAGGAATTTTTTTACCACTCTCACCAATGTTTGGTTTCTTTATCCCTCTTATCCTCCTTTTCTTAGTCAATTACTGTATTCAGAGACCTCTGTGTACTGTGCCCCTCAGGCCCTCCAGAAAGCATCCTTGTACCTCAACCATACCATCAAGACAGCGTCTATTCCCATAGGGCCCTCTAGGTGAACCAGCATAGACCTGACCCAAACTGGCCTTCCGCAGTCAGAAGGATGACATCACACCCCCTGTGGAATGTTTGCCCTACCAAATCCACATGGCCCTTGAGTGGATGAAGTATGATTCCTCAAAAGACAATTAAAGTGGCATCATAGAAAGAGGAGGACTAGAAAAAAGGGAGGAGAGGGAAGGGGAGTGGAGGAGAGGGAAAGGGAGTGGAGGAGAGGGGAGGAAAAGGAAAGAAAAGAAAATAAGAGAGCTGGCCAGCTGTGGGGGCTCACACCTGTAATCCCAGTAGTCAGGAAGCAGAGGCAAGAGATCACTGCAAGTTCAAAGCCACCCTGGTCTGTACATCAGTGCTAGTCAACATAGTGGGACCCTGTCCAAAAGAGAAAAAGCAGAGGGCAGACACAGACTAGAAAGAGACAAAACCAAGAATACCTTTTGAATTTAGTTCTACTGTTTTCTTGGCTGGACACCTGCCTGTCATCTCAGTGTCTCAGAAGCTCAGGCAGGATAGATAGCAAGTTCAAGGCAGCATGGTGAGATATACTCTAAACATGTATATGTATGTGTGTTATATTAATTATAATATTTTATATGATATGTACTTTAATATATATTAAAATTTAAAAATCTAATTCTGTGTCTCTGTCTGTGGACCTCTCCTGGGTTCTAGGGAAGTGTGTGAAGACAGTACCTTGGCCTCAGATGCCTTTGGCTCAGTGCTAAGGAACTCCTCAAAGGTCTTGTTTGTGTGGTCTCCCCCCTGAATAGCAATCGGTACCTGATAGAATTTCTTGAGATTGGAGGTGTCTTAACGCTCTTGGAAATACTTAGCCTAGAGAAGATCAAGGAAGAAGACAAAAAGGAATCCATCAAACTACTGCTGATTATTGCAAATACCGGTAGGAAGTACAAGGAGCTCATCTGTGAGAGCTACGGTAGGTCCTGGGTGTGCCAGCCTCGGTATGTAAGCCTGTGGACACATCTTCTAGTGCCTGGTTGGAGTGGGCAGCACCCACAGTGCCATGGGAAAAAGCTATCATAGAACAGCTAGGTGCACATGAGCTTCTCTGACCACATTACAGCCTCAAGACCAAGATTTACAGCTTCCCTGACTATCATTTGCTCAAAGAAAGGGAGTCTCAGAAATACTTCTCTATCTTTTAGTTTTCTTATGATGCACACGTATGGGGGTGCGTGTGAGTGCATTGCAGAGTCCAAAGGAAGGGGCTGAGTGTCCACCTCATTCTCCTGTCTTTGAAGCAGGGTCTCTCCCTGAAACTGGGGGATTGAGTTTTCTTGCCTTAGTCTGGAAGCCACCAAGTCCCAGAAATGTCCCAGTCTCCACCCACCTTGGAGCTGGGTGAAGGAGGCCAAGCATGTTACAAGGGTGCTTGACTCAGAACTCAGGGCTGGGATGTGAACTCGGGTCCTTAAGAGTATGCGCAAAGGCTGTAGCCACTGAGCTGTCTCTCTAACCCTTATTTGGCTTTGAGACAAGGTCCCGTAGAGCCCAGACTGGACTTGCACTCTCTGCAGTGTCTCAGTTACTTTTCTGTCGCTGTGATAAAGTGCCATGACCAAGGCAGTTCACAGAAGAAAGCGCAAGCTGGGCTTATGAGTCCTGACAGCTGAGAGTCCGTCACGGTGGACAAGGGGGCAGCAAGCAACAGACGTGTTGGCTGGAGCAGCAAAACTCACATCATAAACAAAGCAGATAGATCTAACTTGAAATGGCCAGTCTTTTGAGCCCTCAAACCTGTCCTATTCACACATCTCCCCTAACAAGGAGTCAGTTTTATTAGCTATTGTCACATCTTGTTAACCCTCCCCCAAATAAGTAGGGACCAAATGTTGACCTTGAACTTCAATCTTCTTGTCTCCACCTCCTGGGAGCTATGAGCATTCAGCACCACACTTGGTTTGTTCAGCGATAAGCATCAAACCCAGGGTCTGCTAAGCAAGTCTCTGCCTACCAAACCGCATCCATAGTCCTCCTGTGTGTGAACTCGCTCTGTAGACCAGGCTGGTCTTGAGCTCAGAGATCAATCTGCCTCTGCTTTCTAAGTACTGGGGTTAAAGGTGTGACCATCATGGCCAGCCTTCAGTCCTCCATTTTTTTGTTTTTTGAGACAGGGTTTCTCTATGAAGCCCTGGCTGTTCTGGAACTCACTCTGTAGACCAGGCTGGCTTGAACTTACAGAGATCCACCTCCCTCTGCCTCTTGAGTTCTAGGATTAAAGGCATGCACCACCAGTCTGGCCAGTCCTCCATTTTAAATGTATTCTTTTCCACACATATATTCAACAAACTTTTATTAACTATCACCTAAAATTCTATATAAAACTATTATGACTAATGCTAGCAACAAAACAGATAAATTTATTGAGTGCTAAGGAACTGAAGAGATGGCTTAGCTGTTAAAAGCATTTACTGGTCTTGCTGATGGCCCAGGTTCCATTCCCAGCCCTCAACACATGGTGGCTCACAACTGTAACTCCAATCCCAGGGGATCCAGCAGTCCCTTCCTGTTTCAGTGGACAATAGGTGCACATGTGATGTGCACACACACACATACACATATTTGCAGACACCCATACACATAAAATTTAACAAATGAATCTTTCCAGAGATAGTAGCACATGCCTTTAATTCCAATACTGGATAAACAGATGCAGGGTGTTCTCTGTGAGTTTGAAGTCAGCCTGGTCTACATAGGAGTTCTAGGACAAGGAATACCTAGAAAGACCCTGTCTCAAAAAAAAACAAAAATGGGCCCTGGGTGGTAGGGCAGGATTTTAATCCCAGAACTCAGGAGCAGAGGCAGGTGGATCTCTCTGAGTTAGGGCCAGCCTGGTCTACAGAGTGAGTTCCAGGTCAGCCAGGACTGTTACACAGAGAAACCCTGTCTCAGAAACAAAACAAAAAAATAGATAAATAAATACAGTTTGGGCTAGAGAGATGGTTAACAGCACTTGCTGCTTTTTCCGAGGAGCCAGGTTATATTCCCAACACTATCTTGAAAAATCTTAAAAAAAAAGACATGTTTCTTAAAAAGATTATAGTCAGCTGGGTGTGGTGGTACATACCTTTAATCCCAACACTTAGGAAGGAGACAAACAGATCTCTGTGAGTTCAAAGTCAATCTGGTCTATATGGTGAGTTCCAGAACAGCCAGGGATACATAAGACTGTCAAAAATAGTAAATAATAAATTTTTTAACATTCTGGTAAGAAAGGCTTCTATGCCCAGCACAAAAAAAAAAAAACAAAAAATGTGCTTTGAAATGTTTAATAAACCTAAAAAATGTACAGATGGAACACTTTCTGATGTTGTTCCTTAGCTGGATAGCAAACTCATGGCCTCATGAATGCTGGGCAAGAAATTTTCCCTCTAAGCTACACACACACACACACACACACACACACACACACACACACTCAGAAAAACTCTCAAATCTCAAAGTTGGAAATAAACATGATAGAAAAGCAACATGAAAACTGAGCCTCAATTTTGCTTTGGTTAGACAAGCTTGGTTAAAAACCTCTTAAAGCAATTCCCATTATGCTGTCTTGAGTGGGGATTGTTTTTCTAAATCCTGTCCAATTTCACATTTTCTCCTCTTTGCCCAGGTGTGAGAGCCATAGCAGACTTTCTGGCAAAGTCTAAATCAGAAGAGACCCAGGAAGAAGTACAGGTTCTGCTGGATACATTGGTCCATGGCAATCCCAAGTACCAGAACCAAGTGTATAAAGGCCTAATAGCCCTGCTGCCCTGTGGGTCCCCGAAAGCCCAGCAGCTGGCCCTGCAGACCCTCAGGATTGCCCAGGTGAGCCACAGCTATGCTCTGGAGTTCTGACTCACACGGTGAGGCCTTACAGTTTCCTTTCCCAGCTCTACTACCCACAGACCCGAGAGGCAGAGCTCAGCCTTCCATGCCTGTCAGCCAGCCATTCAATCAGCGTCACTTCCGAAGGCCACGGCGGGGCATGGAGTTCTTGTCTCCCAGCAGTGGTTTGTCCTGCTTGTTTAAGGATCAGAAAGATATTGGCAGACTTCAAAGTGGCTGAGACAAGCAACAAGGATGACGAAGGGACTGTGGGAAAGATTAAAGGCATCCCATTTGACAGGGAAAGAGCCATGGTGCTTCCGTGGCAGCGTGTAAGGGAAGAGGCCAGATCTCACTGATTGGAAAAGCTTTTTTTTTTTTTCCTTGACTTCTGCCCTAGAATGTGAGTGAAGTCAGACTTGGGGTGTGGTGGCATCATGGGTAGTTAGAAGGGGAACGTGTCTTTGACATGAGTAACCAAAGCTCTCACAAGTGCTCCAGAGGGTGGCCTGGAGGGAGGCAGACAACAGAAAGGTCTGAATGGAGTGTGGGCGGAGGGGACCAAGAGAGGGGACCTCTCTTGCCAGACAAGAGGGCAAGAGAGTTGACTCTTGAGACAGAAGATGTGGAGCCAAATACCTTTGGGCTTCGCCAAGAGGGTAAGTTATACAGCAGAGAGAGAATGGATGAAGAGAAGAAATCAGGTTAATGTGGAAGACTTGGATTTGAACTCAATAAGTAAGTGTGGCTCCCGAGTGGCCCTTAGTAAGGCTATGACCTTTTAAATTCCCAAGAGGCCGGGTGGTGGTGGTGCACACCTTTTTTTTTTTTAAGATTTATTTATTTATTTTACATATATGAGAGTTCTATCTGCATGTACCCCTGCATGCCAGAAGAGGGCATCAGATTCCAGTATAGACGGTTGTGAGCCACCATGTGGGTGCTGGGAATTGAACTCCAGACCTCTGGAAAAGCAAACAGTGCTTAACCACTGAGCCATCTCTCCAGCCCAGTGCACCCCTTTTATCCCAGCACTCAGGAGGCAGAGGCAGGTGGATCTCTATGAGTTTGAGGCCAGCCTGGTCTACAGAGTGAGTTCTAGGACAGCCAGGGATACACAGAGAAACCCTGTCTCAAAAAACAAATTCCCAAGGGGTTCTGACTCTTAGTTCAGTTTAAGAACCACAGCCCAATGCTGCTGGAGAGGCCCCTGGGCCATGGAAAATAAAAGGCTGATGCTCCAGAGAAAGGCCCAGTATGAAGTTGTCAGTTTGGATCTCACAAACAGATTAATAACAAGTGAAACTGAAGTAAATCTCCCCAGACAGGACGCACCACATCAGGAGGGAAGGAGAAGGGTTGCTCCTAGACCTGAGTTGTGCTGAGCTGAGCCAGTGGGAGGCTGCGGTCAGATCTGAGGATCCCCAGAGTTCCCACGCAGTGCATCCCACAGCCCGCACTTAGGTAGACAGACCCTTGTTTGCATGGCTTTCTGTCTTCTCACTAGCTGGTGGAGGTGGTATAGGTAAAGTCTGAAGAGGTAAAAGACAGGTTAACCAAAAAGATGAGATTCCAGAGAAAATAAAGATCTGGGATGAGTAGTTTTCTTCCTCTGTGTCCTCCCTCCCCCAGCCATGTCACAGACCTCGGTCCTGCTTGTTTTAATGGGCGGTCAGGGGACTTGACTTAAGGCACCTTCAGCTAAAGTCTACACTGTCAATCCCCCCCAAAACCTGACTGTCTAGGGGCCCTCACTTTACTTCTAAGCCTAAAGAGTCAACTCTCTTGCCCTCTTGCCTGTCCTGTCAGTCAATCGTTGGAGTGACCCACCCCAACATCGTGGACTGTGTGCTGAAGGTCCTGACCACAATGCACCTGGAAGTCCAGTATGAAGGTAAGGAGGCCTCCAGGTCACCGAGAGTGGGCGGCACCAGGAGAGGGCTCTCCGAAGTCTCCCTCCACTCATAAAGAGCCTGTTGCCAAGTGTCCAAGATAACCTTGACGGAGGAAAGGGGCCAGTTTAGTATCTGTCAACAAGTGGTCATATTTCGTTTGTTTCAGCAGTCATTAGGACCCGCTAGGTCCAGAGCTGTCTCTCATATGGTTGTTGCCGTCTGCACTGAAGCCAAGCTACAGTTGTGACTTGGTGACAGCATGCTCAGCCAGGGTGCACAGGCCTGAGTTGGACTTCAGAGAGAGAAAAAGGAAAAGGGAACCTAGCACGGTAGTGCACACTTCTATTCCCAGCACTTGCAAGGCTGAGACAGGAGGATCTCAAATTCCAGGCCAGCCTGAGCTACATAATGCAACTGTCTCATGACAAAACAAAAACACCCTAGGGAATGTCTTTCTTGTAAAAACAAAAACAAAGCCTAATTCGAATACTGATGGCATCCGTAAATTTTCATTTACTGAGTCATTCATTTATTGACCTTCCATAGGTTATTCATTTATTTCTCAAAATAATCCTAAGGGCTTAAAGCCTGCGACCTACCTAGTTGTCAGATGGCTTGAGGGAATGAATGGTGAAAGTATGTGGTGATGGGTGTTGTTGTTGCTGTTGTTTTTGAGGGGGTTGCCTTGTCAGACTGTGTCTGTTATGTGGTCTAGGCTGGTCTTGAACTATCTATCTTCCATCAGTTTCCCAAGTACTGGGATTACAGGCATGCAGTACCCCACTAGGCCAAGTCTGGTCTTGAACTCATGACTCTCTCAACTTACCTCCCTACTTTGGAGGTATTTTTTATTATGAGCACGTTCCACTGCTGTGACCTCAATGGCTGTATCCTAGAAACCTGGGACGATTTCTTGGGTGATGAGGGAGTGAAGGAAGAACGTACAGCAGATGGGAACACACACTCACACAGAGAGATACACATACACACACACAGATACATACACACACACACACACACACACAGAGAGAGAGGGAGAGGGAGAGGGAGAGGGAGAGGCGGGAATCAGGTGGGCTGTGCACTCTAATGGAGAACCTGGCAGCAGCACATATTTCTACATTCATCATTGAATCCAGGAGGCAGGATTCAATATTGTGTACGGCTGAAAAGGAGGCAGGAGGGCTCTCCTAAGGGCAGCAGTCTCAGGCTCCAAATATGTGGGAGGAAGAAGCCAAGGGTGATAGTTTCTGGACACACTAGTTTTAACTAAAGACCTTTCACTCTTCCTCATTTGTTCTTGGTCCTGCGGAAGCCTTGGCTATCCCTCTGAGCCTCAACCAGAGAGGCCTGGCCATTTGTGTAGCTCTGAGGCATTGGGTTCCTTGATGTCACTATACCTGTTTCAGTGACACACATTCACTCAGGACTTCATTTGCTCCCCACACCCGACCATGCTGGGCTGGACCCTGGTTTGGTTGGTTGGTTAGTTGGTTGGTCTGGTTTTCTAGGCGGTCTTGGTCTTGAAAGCTAACCCAGCCTTGCTTGGAACTCTTGAGCTCCTGCCTCTGCCACCACATCCAACTAACCACTGTGATCTTAAAACCTGCACCTATTCCGAGAGCCATTCATGACTGTGAACCAGGCACAGTAGAGGTGGCTCATCTCTGCTCTACAGTCTAGACAGCTGGGGCCACAGCTGGGGCCAGGGTGAGGCCAGTGAGGATCAGGTTCTCTGGTTCTTTTCCCTTTGCCCTGACACCAATATGGCTCCACACAGCACTCTTGACCATTCTGTTTGCATTTCATATTTGGATATATTATTCATCATGAATGTTTTTTCCTATAACTTTCTTTTTCTGCAAATATTGTTTTAAAATAATTATTATTCTGATTTCTAAGCTTTTTGTCCTCTCTATTTAACTTTTATATCTGAAGAAAGTTTTGGTCTTCGGGGTAATTCAAGGGTATTTGGGGGTAGGACTCAGCCAGGGCTATCAACTGCCGCATTTAACATGTGGCCTTTGTGTCGACCCTTGGCCACTCACCAAGAACATCCAATGTGAAGCTATATGGCCTTTTGTGCCCAAGCTTCCTAAATAGCATAACATTATGTCCTGTCAGAATTCACAGGACCTGAGCATGGTGGCACACGCTTTTAATCTCAACACATGGGAGGCAGAGGCAGGCAGATCTCTGAATTCAAGGCCAGCCTGGTCTACAGATCAAGTTCCAGGACTGCCAGGGCCACACAGAGAAACCCTGTCTCCAAAAAAACAAAAATAAAAACAAACAAAACAAATGAAGGCATATTTTTAAACTATTTATTTGTTGTTGTATTATTATCTCTATTCACCTCCTAGCCCACTGACCTGAGGTACAGGAGAAAGGATATTGAGAGGAGGTAGACCTTTTTAGTCATAGGTCCTTAGGGTGATTCACAGTCCAGCCAAAACAGCATACACAGGAACAGGTACAATCAACAACAGGAACACAGCTAACCAGGAAACCAGCAGCAATTTTGGGGAGCTCCAGCAAGGAGAGCCGAAGAAGCAGCTATCAGTGTCCAAATGAGGCTGACTTGGGCTCAGCTTGACCTGGGCCACAATCTTCAGCAAGTCTCAGCTGCAGCAAACTTCAGCAAAGTGTTGCCTGAAGTTTTTCAAAGTGAAGCAGGGATGAGAAGTGATGCCAAGAAAAAAGCCCCTCCACATTTCTGGACCTCAATTTATACTTCCTAAAAATCTGCACAAGGATGCTTTCCATTTGGCCAACCTCACATCCTCTGCACAAGGTACTTTCTGTTGACCAGGATCGCACAGTCTCCAAGGAGTCTGTCCATCAAAGGGTGCTTTCTAGCAAAAATCGTGTTCCCCACACATGACAGTTTCCAGCTGGCAAAACATCACACAATCTTCCATCAGGATGTTTTGCATCCCCCTTTCATGAGTCTGTTCTTCAGCGGTGGACAAAGCACCCCCCACATCCCATACTTGAAACCAAAACAAAAAACACACTCATTCAACACAACCATGTTTCTAAAGAAATCAAAAGTTCCACCACAACCAACAACAAAAAGAATTCATGGGATCTCAGTGTAAAGAAGGCCAAATATCAATGTGGGCTAGTTCTTGAAACCTCCGCAGAAGGAGGTCCTGGGTCTAGGAGGTGCATGTGGGTGATACTCTATGACCAAATGTAATAGGGCTTCTCTCCCTTTTCTGCCTTCAGTTCAATTAAAAAAAAATCATTACTGGCCAGGCTAGTGGCACATGCTTTTAATCCCAGCACTCAGGAGGCAGAGGCAGGAGAATCTCTGTGAGTTCAAGGCCAGCCTGGTCTACAAAGTGAGTCCAGGACAGCCAGGGATACACAGAGAAACCCTGTCTTTAAAAAACCACACACAGCCGGGCGGTGGTGGCGCACGCCTTTAATCCCAGCACTCGGGAGGCAGAGGCAGGCGGATCTCTGTGAGTTCGAGGCCAGCCTGGTCTACAAAGCGAGTCCAGGACAGCCAGAGCTACACAGAGAAACCCTGTCTCGAAAAAACAAAACAAAAAAAAAAAAACACACACAAAGCCGGGAGGTGGTGGCGCACACCTTTAATCCCAGCACTCGAGAGGCAGAGGCAGGCAGATCTCTGTGAGTTCGAGGCCAGCCTGGTCTACAAAGTGAGCCCAGGACAGCCAGGCTGTTACACAGAGAAACCCTGTCTCGAAAAACAAAACACAAAAAAACAAACAAAAACACACACACAAAAATTACCTCTCTCTCTCTCTCTCTGTCTCTGTGTGCATTGTATATGTAGTTATGATTGTAGATTTATTTTTTATTTTACAAGAAGGGGGATATATAGGGAGATAGATTAATATAAATTAGATTTAGTAAATATCTAGGGGTTTCTGATACAGTCTCAATTCAGGGCATGAAGATCAACTTGGCTATGGACAATTAGCTTATCTGCTTATGGAGGAAAAACAAGGATGAAGTCAGGTGAGACGAGGGGAGTCTCTATGGACTAAAAACAAGGTTGAAGCCAGGTGAAACAAGGAAAGACTTTATGGCCTAAAAACAAGGTTTATGACCTGGCACTGTTTTCAGCTGCTAAGTGTGCAGAGCCCAGATTAAGCTGAAACAGGTGGAACAAGGAGAGATCCTATTTAAGGACAAGTGGATGGAGCCAAGAGGGCCCATGCAAGAGGGTCTCATGCTAGAGAGCTCCAATGCCAGCGAGTCCTCACGCTAGAAAGGACAATGAGTAGTTTGTATCGGTTGATGGAGAAAGTGCTGGTGGACTGATGGCCAGATCTCCCTGAGGCAGAAAGAAGCTGATAAGCTAATTGTCCACAGCCAAGTTGATCTTCATGCCCCAAACTAAGAGACTGTATCAGAAACCCCTAGATATTTACTAAATCTAATTTATATTAAATCTAACTCCGTGTGTGTGTGTGTGTGTGTGTGTGTGTGTGTGTGTGTGTGTGTGTGCATGTTCCTGTGGCTACCCACAGAGGCCACAAGAGGATACTGGATCCTCTCGAGCTGGATCTACAAGCAATTATGAGCCAGTCAGCCAGTGTGGGGGCTGGAACTGAATTCCAGTTTTCTGCAAGAGCAACAGCTCTTAACTATCGAGCCATCCCAGCAGCCCCTGATTTCTCAACATGTTAAAGCAGTTTCCTGAAGGGTACAAGGTGTGTGTGGTGCTGTCTTCACTGGTGCTGACTCTGCCTGTGGAGGATGGGAAGGAGGCAGCACTGTGGTCAGGGCCTTCTTAGCCCACTCCGGGAGCTCCTGTCACCTGTTCCTGCCCTCTTCACTCAGAAGGATAAATAAGCAAGGGAGGGTGCCGAGGCCTGTGCACACTGACCTCTTAGGGCTTGTGTCACACTGCAGACTTTAGAATTTCTCTTAGTGACCATCCCGTTTAAGGTAAGCCAAAATCAGAACTAAGAGAGGACTCCTCCAAAGCGGTCCTACCTGGAATTTATCTCCATTTATAACTGCTTTGAAGTGAAAAATGGCACTTTCCTTTCAGGAAAGATTGCCATTCCAGGAATTGGTGGCAAGTGGGGACTTAGCAGAAGTAGCAGTTCGAAGTGACAAAAGCAGTCATTCATTGTGTCCCTTTCCTACAGGAGAGAGACTAGGCAGGCCTAGGTCCACAGGCTTGAGGCCAGACTCCTGAGCTAGACAGTGAGCCCCTGTCTCCCAAAGCAAAAAGGCAGGGCTGGTGAGGTGGCTTGTAAGTAAAGGCACATGCCACCAAGCTACTGAACCTGAGTTGGAACCGCAGTATCCACATGGAAAGAACTGACATCCCAAAGATGCCCTTTGACCTCAGGAGCACTGTAGTATATGTACACAAACACTAAATTTAAAAAAAAATTTTTTTTTGGATTTTCAAGGTATGGTTTCTCTATGTAGCCCTGGCTGTCCTGGAACTCGCTTTGTAGACCAGGCAGGCCTTGAATTCAAGAGATCCACCTGCCTCTGCCTCCCGAGTGCTGGGATTAAAGGTGTGTGCCTCCATTTCCCGGCAATAATTTTTTTTATTTCATTTTATTTTATTTATTTATTTATTTTTTTGTTTTTCGAGACAGGGTTTCTCTGTGTAACAGCCCTGGCTGTCCTGGACTCACTTTGTAGACCAGGCTGGCCTCGAACTCACAGTGATCCGCCTGCCTCTGCCTCCCAAGTGCTGGGATTAAAGGCGTGTGCCACCACGCCTGGCTTTATTTTATTTTTGTAGACAGTGTTTCACTATGTAGTCCTGCTGGCCTGGAACTCACACAATCTGCCTATCATGTGTCATCACACCCAGCTATATGTAAAAAAAAATTATTATTTTATGGATATGGGTGTTTTGCCTACATGTTTGCCTGGTGCCTGTGGAGGCCAGAAGAGGGCACGGGATCCCCTGGAACTGGAGTCACAGATGATTGTGAGCTGCCATGTGTGTGCTGGGAACCAAATCCATGTCTTCTGGAAGAGCAGCCAGTGCTCTTAACAGCTGAGGCATTTCTTCAGTACCTAAAAAAAGAAAAAAATAAGGGAAGCCAGATGTGGTAGTGCATGCCTTTAATCCTAGCACTTGGGAGGCAAAGGCATGCGAATCTCTGTGAGTTGAAGGCCAGCCTGGTCTACAGAGTGAGTTCCAGGATAGACAGGGCTACACAGAGAAACCCTGTCTTGAAAACCAAAGGGGGCTGCCCCTAGAGGCATTGCAGATGTGGCTGCTATGTCACATGTGCATCAATAGGTGGCAGAGAGGAGAGAGGCTATTTCTATATTCAGTGTTCTGACTTATGAACATCTGAATGAATATTAGCCTAACATTCCTGGAAAAAAAGGCAAGCTGGATACAAACACAACATTGGCACCATGGGGTAGCCTGTGATGACTACTAGTCTATTGCCATGCAAGCACCAGATGGGTTCCCAGGACAGGAAACAAGCCAGAAACTAGAAGAACTCTGCCTGGCCCTGGATTTGTGGGTTGTGGAGACTCAGTCCTGGAGTGAGATCTGGCCCAGATTGGGTCACAAGAGCAGGAGAGCTGTCTGCCCCTCACATCCTGCAGCATTCAGGAGACCAGGTCCTGCACCTTTCCATAGTAGAACTGGCCCTCCAAGTGGGGGTTGCAGGTCCAGAACCAGGGCTTTGAGTTGGCCCACCCCAATATCTACCCCATGGATGAACTACTGGAGTGCAAGAAGAGGCCAATTCCACAACCCAAAACTACAGGATCTCCATGACACAGGACAGTTACAGCATATCTAAGAGGAGCTCCAGTGAGGTTCCAGTATTGATAAAGTAGCAGAAGCCAGAGGTCTCATATCAGACCAAGGAGTCATAATGAACATTTACAAGCAAAAGTGTGAACCAAAAGGAGTATTGTGGGACACACTGAGACACTACAATTTCCACAATGAGCTGTTATTTTTTATGCTGGGACAGATTGCAAGGATGGAGGGTGGGTCTGAGGGGAGGTGGGAGATGAGAGGGAACAGGGCACATGATGTGAAATTCACATAATAAAAATTTTTTCAATAAAAAAATGTAGAAAAACCAAAGGGGGAAAAATTTTGTGTGTGTGTGTGTGTGTGTGTGTGTGTGTGTGTGTGTGTGTGTATGCACATGTGTGCAAGTGCAGGTGGAGGTCAGAGAATGACATCAGAGGTCTTCCTCTGCCGTTCTCCTTACATATTAATATCTCTCACTGGACCTGTAGCTTGCCAGTGTGAACTATTGGGTTACCCTCAGATCCCCATCTCCAGCTCCCTAGTGCTAAGAATCCAGTCCAACCACCATGCCAGCTCAGCATTTACCTGCGTGCTGGGGACATGAACTCCAGTTTTTTGTTTTTTTTTTAAACAGGCCTTTATTTTTTATGTATACAGAGTTCTGTCTGCATGTATGCCTGCAGGCCAGAAGAGGGCACCAGATCTCATCATAGATGGTTATTAACCACCATGTGATTGCTGGGAATTGAACTCAGGACCCCTGGAAGAACAACCAGTGCTCTTAACCTCTGCACTAGCTCTCCAGCCCGAACTCCAGTTTTGTTTGTTTGTTTGTTTGGTTGGTTTTGGTTTTTTGAGATAGGGTTTCTCTGTATAACAGCTCTGGCTGTCCTGGACTCGCTTTGTAGACCAAGCTGGCCTCGAACTCACAGAAATCTGCCTGCCTCTGCCTCCGAAGTGCTGGGATTAAAGGTGTGCGCCATCACCACCCAGATTTGTACTCCAGTTCTTAAGCTTGCTTGCCAAGTACTTTAACTGCTGAACCTCTCCTGCCCTTTATCACATTTATTTATTTATTATTTGTGGGGAGGCGCTGCATGCCACAGGATGAAAAGATCAGAGAACAACTACTAGAACTTTTCTCCTTCCACCGTGCATCCTTAGGTTCTTACTCAGTTAATCAGGCTTGGCTTCAAGTGACTTTGCTAGTGAACCATCTCATCAGCCCTCCCTAACCTTTAAAAAATAATTTCCTAAAAGTATTTTTATCGGGCTGGAGAGATGGCTCAGAGGTTAAGAACACTGTTCTTCTAGAGGTCCTGAGTTCAATCCCCAGCAACCATATGGTGGCTCACAACCATCTCTAGTGAGATCTGGTGCCCTCTTCTGGCCTGCAGGCATACAGGCATAATACTGTATACATAATAAATAAAATTTTTAAAAAGTATTTTTATCTGGGCATGGTGGCATATGCCTATAATCCCAGACGAAGGAGGTTGTATCAGGAGGATTGCCACAAATTCAAGGCCAGTTTGATCTATATAACTAAAACAGTGAAGATTCTCTGTCTAATAATTAATCAATCAATCAATCAGTCAATCAATCCAGTTTTAGTGTTTCAACATTGGTCCTTTTTTCTTTTTCTTTTTTTCTTTTGGTTTTTCGAGACAGGGTTTCTCTATGTAATAGCCCTGGCTGCCCTGGACTTGTTTTGTAGACCAGGCTGGCCTCAAACTTACAGAGATCTACCTGCCTCTGACTCCCGACTACTTGGATTAAAGGCGTGTGCACTGCGCCCAGCTCAACATTGGTCTTTGAACATGATGTGGTTAAAATGTAACTAGTTTATCTATTTCTAGTGCTTCAACATTAGTATTTGGATAGGATGTACTTAAAAGGGTGGGACACACAGGTATCAGAGTCAATCACAGCCTGCAAGTGTATTCCACTGGAAAAGAAAGAGAATGTATGCTGGAGTACTTCCTCTGTGCAGCCAGGAGGTGGCAGTGTTGTCTAGAAGTGCATAGGTAACTGGAACCCTGGTTTCTGCCTCCGATATAAGTGAGCACCTTGTAAGTGTGTACCCAACCTTTAGATTTATTCTGTTCACTGTCTTGATTATCTTCATCTATAAAATGATTTATAAACGGATTAACAGAGAAAGAAATCTTGCTTCCTAAACACAGATTCTACAGAGGATAAGGCTCAAGGCAGGGGCTGGCTAGCTGGCCTTTACGGAGAGTTAAACAAAGACATAGAGGCTTCCAGTTATGGGGGGGCAGGAAGTGGCTGTGTGTTACAGGAGGTTGAGGGGAGAAGGCACAAAACAAGGATTTCTAGCCGGGCTGTGGTGGCGCACGCCTTTAATCCCAGCACTTGGGAGGCAGAGGGATCTTTGTGAGTTCGAGGCCAGCCTGGTCTACAAAGTGAGTCCAGGACAGCCAAGGATACACAGAGAAACCCTGTCTCGAAAAACCAAAAAAAAAAAAAAAAACCAAAAAAAAAAAAAACCAAGGATTTCTGGTTACACAAAGTCCCCAAAGCAAGAGCCACCTGGGGAGCTGGAGAGATGGCTCGTTGGTTTAAGAACACTGGCTGCTCTTCCAAAGGACCTGGGTTCAGGGCCGGTCGTGGTGGCACCTGCCTTTAATACCAGCACTCGGGAGGCAGAGGCAGGCGGATCTCTGTGAGTTCGAGGCCAGCCTGGTCTACATAGTGAGCCCAGGACATCCAGGGCTTGTTACACAGAGAAACCCTGTCTCAAAAAACAAAAAGAACTACCTGTGATGCTCCGTCTGGACAAGAGTTGGACCCTAACCTCCTCATCTGTGGAAAGGTCTTTCCTAGGCAAAAAAAAAGAGGGTATGTCAGAGAAAACCTTGTTTGTAGCCATTGGCTGGCAAATACAAACTCCCTCCATAATCTTAGCCCCTTTTACAGAAGGGCGTCTTCTCTAATAGCCAACTCTAATGATGGCACATGCCTTTATTAACAGCGCTCAGGAGGCAGAGGCAGGCGATCTCTATGAGTTCAAGGCCAGCCTGGTCTACAGAGAGAGTTCTAGGATAGCTAGGGCTATGTAGAGAGACGCTGTCTCAAAAGAACAAGACAGAACAAAACACCACTCTAAAATGCCAGACACAGACACACACACACACACACACACACACACACACACACA
>CAJQZJ010001750.1:506393-572901 GCA_907164525.1 Lophiomys imhausi | reverse complement strand
CACACAGACACACACACACAGACACACACACACAGACACACACACACACAGACACACACACACAGACACACACACACAGACATACACACAGACACACACACACACACAGACACACACACACACAGACACACACACACAGACACACACACACACAGACACACACACAGACACACAGACACACACACACCTGGGGTGGGACAGTTTACTTTCCCACACACATGACTATTCGAGGTTCCCAAGCTCTGGGCCACTTCACTTATTTTGTTTGGTTGGGTTTTTTTTGTTGTTGTTGTTGGTGGTGGTGGTGGGTTTTTTATTGGGGGGGGTTGAGACAGGATTTCTCTGTGTAATAGCCCTGGACTATTACACAGGGCTGTAATGGACTGTCCTAGACTCATGGCTTTATAGACCAGGCTGGCCTCAAACTTACAGAGATCCACCTGCCTCTGCCTCCCAAGTGCTGGGAGTAAAGGTGTGTGCTACAACGCCCAGCTTGTTTGTTTGTTTTATTTCAAGATAGGGTTTCTCTGTGTAGCCCTGGCTGTCCTGGAACTAGCTCTGTAGAGCACAGGCTGGCTCAAATTCACTGCCTGCCTGCCTGCCTCTGCCTCCTGAGTGCTGGCATTAAAGGTGTGGGCCACCCAATGCCCAGCTTTATTATTATTTTTTATTTTATTTTTTGGTAACTGGCCCACTTCTAAGGCCCTTCTGCCAAAGGAACATTAACCCCCCCCCTGAAGCTTCCCTGCTTACTGGGTCTCTGAGAAGGCCGCTTGTTTTCACTTTCTTTGTCTATTCAAAGATACAAAGACGATGGGCAGGAAAGCATGGTGCATTCTTGTGGGGACAAGATCATCCGTGTGCTTTGGTTTTTTGGACAGGGTCTTAGACAACCTACAAATGACCTCAAACCTTCCGTAGTAAATAATGACCCTCCAGCTCTTGAGTATTGCTCTTACAGGCATGTTGTACCTCACTCAGCTTCAGACTGTGGACTCTGTAGTCACTGGAACTGAGGGATGGCTCTTTACTCTTGAACTAAGTGTCCATGGCATGTGAGTGACAGCACCCTGACCCCTGACCCTGCTGAGCACTGCGGGCTCCTCAGCTCTGGTCCTGTAGCAGGTACATGCTCCATCCGGATTGGCCAAGGGCGTGGGGATGGCTAAGTAATCTCAGAGAGACATTTGAACAGGGCCTTGCTTTTTCTCTTTGAGTATAAACAGTGACAGCTGTGAATTTTAAAAATGCAATCAGAAATGTCTCAGTGAATAAATCTTCATTTGTCCCAGGAGCTACACGTGTTATAGTTACATAATTAATGAAAGAAGGTTAGTGTAAAGTGGGCTGGCGGAAGTGAAAGATATTTATCTCCTGGAATATTTGACTCTACATTGCAGAAAATGCTGCTTGCGGCCAGGAATTCATCATAAACATATCTTCTTACACTCACTTTGATCCTGAATGTCCATCCAGTCACTTCTCCACATCCCAGGCATAGACATATTTTCCCAGGGTGCCCTAGCACTGCTGCGATGTCATGCTGTAGCTGACAATTCAGTGACACACATTCAGATAAAAGGAGCCAAAGAGCCAGATCCAAACACAGCTGCATTATCACACAACAGCAGGGCAAGTAAGAAAGACAGCCTCCTCCGGCAGCAGCCGCTGCACACAATGGCTGTGAGGCACTTAGAGGCTATTAGTTTGTCTGCATAAAGTTTGGGAGAAACCCCAAATGCTCTGCACCACCTTAAGTTTGGACCCTGTCACTGGACGATATTGTTGGATCTATGGTTCCAGGTTAGAACATCTAAACAGCCAAGCATGGCACTGCAGTCTTTTGTCCCAGCACTCGGGAGGCAGAGGCAGGAGGATCTCTGTGAGTTCAAGGCCAACCTGGTCTACATAACAAGTTCCAGTCCAGCCAGGGCTACATAGTGAGACCCTAGGCCCCCAACCACTATAGTAACAACAACCCCTACAATAACAACAACAAAAATAAGAACCACATCTGAGTAACAAGAAGCTGCAGAGGCTGGACATCAAGGATTGATTCTGAGGGTACCCTGGAGGACCTCCGTGAAACACAACCCAGAGAAGCGGCTGGAAAAGAGGGCAGTGGGTGACTGTTGTTACTGTTGTTCTGTCTTGGTTGTTGCTTGTTTGTTTGTTTGAGACAGTGTCTGACTGTGTAGCCTAGATTTGCCAGGAATTGGCTATGTAGTGCAGGCTATCCTCAAACTCACAATGTTCCTGCCTCTGCCTTCCTCAGCCTCCCAAGCGCTTAGAGTTCAAGCCTGTACTACCATGCTGAGCTGCATAAGAAGTGTTTCCGGATTTGTTAAAAAGTCTTGATCTACCTAAAACCTAACCATCCTCAAGCTCACAATCCTCCTGCCTCAATCCTCTGGAGTGCAGGAGCTACAGGCATTTCCCCGTAGGAAGTGTTTGTGGAGGAAGCAGGTGTTGTAGCCACCATCCCTGGCTATACGTTTTTTTCTTTAATGACTTCAAACTCCTGATTCCCTTGCGTCTACTTCCCAAGTGGTAGGATCACAAGCATGCTCGGGGTGGAGGGCAGAATTTGCATGCCATGGTGCATCTATGAAGGTCAGAGGGAAACTTGGTGGAGTTGGTTCTCTCCTTCTATCTTTACCTGGTTTCTGGGATCAATCTCAGAATGTAATCTCAAAACAATGTAAGATGGGGAGTCTCAAAAGACAAGAGACCCAGCTCAGGCCTGAAGATGAAGCTAAGTAGTAGACTGCAAGCCTAGCATGCAGGAGGCCCTGGGTTTGATCCAAAGGGATCTTTTCTTGTTGCTGGGCATCAGTGCTCTGCCTGTATGTATGTCTGTATGAGGGCATCAGGGCTGCTGGGACTGGAGTTACAGTTTTGAACTGTGATGTGGTTGCTGGGAATTGAATCCGGATCCTCTGGAAGAGCAGCCAGTGCTCTTAAATGCTGAGCCATTGCTCCAGCCCCAGGGATCAATTTTTTAAAAGATAAATGAAATCTGTCCTAGCCCGGGCCTCTCCTCCTCCATCAAATCGGAATTCCTCCAAGCTTACAGCAGTTCTTTTCTGTGGGCCTCAAACATCCAGCTCCAGGCCTTTCCTAGATACGTTCAACATCCCCTTGCTTCCCTCTGACTCCTACTCTTACTGGGTTGTTTTTTTGTTTTTACTTTTTATTTCATATGCATTGGTATCTTGCCTGTATGTATGTCTGTGAGAGGGCGTCAGATCCTCTGGGACTGGTGTCACAGACAGTTGTAAGCCGCCATGTGGGTTCTGGGAATTGAACTCAGGTCCTTGGGAAGAATAACCAGTGCTCTTAATCTCTGAGCCATCTCTCCAGCCCCCCCCCCTTACTGGTATCTAGTCACAGACTCCAGAAAGACAGGAAGGCAATATAACCTCCCCATAAGGCCTTACCCAGTGCTAAGCCGCAGAACGCACTAGGAGAGGTGAGGAGGAGGGCAGGGTAAGAGGCTGTGATGGGTTTTGAAGGGCCAAAGGCCCCTTCAGCAACTCTCTCCTTCCCCAGCCATCGAGCTGATAAAGGACCTGATCCACTACGACGTGCGTGTGCCTCTGCTCCAGGGCCTTGTGGCACTGCTAATCCCACCATTCAAGGAAATATCCAGACAACAGGCCAAGATCTTCCCTGGTAGGACTCCTGATGTGGGGCCACCCCTGGAACAGGGAAAGGCTTCCTGGCTGATGGTCCCTCATTTCCTCAGACTCTTCGATTCTCCAGATCACCACCCAGCTACCAGTGTTCCTGCAACAGGCTGCAGCCGCCAAGACCATTGGGTAGGGCAGCAGGCGAAGTGGGTGACTGCAAGTCAAGCCGGACACTGTCTGCGCCCCATGCACGTGTCTGCCTCCTGAGCGTGGGTCACCATCCCTAGCTCACTCAAAAAAAAAAAAAGACACCTTTAATCCCAGCGAGGCAGGCAGATCTCTGAGTTCCAGGCCAGCCTGGTCTACAAATCGAGTTCCAGGACAGCCAGAAACTCTGTCTCAAAAAACAGAGAAAGAACGAAACAAACAAAAGACAAAGTTAGGGTTCTCAAGAAAGAATTGCAGCTCACTGGCTGTGTTTGTTGTTTTGTTTTGTTTGAGTTAAAGTCCCTCTATGACATAGGATCTATGTAGACAAGGCTGTTCTGAAGCTCTACATAGATCAAGATGGCCTGGAACTCACAGAGATCCTACTGCCTCTGCTTCCTGAGTGCTGGGATAAAAGGCGTGGGCTACTAAACCTGACTCTGTTAGTTCTTGTTTCTGAGCTGGAGAGAAATTCCAAACTTGGCGGTGAGGGGCTCCTTTCCTGTCCTATGTTCCCAGAGCTTTTCCTGTCTTTTTACCCTGCTCATAAGAATCCTGGCACGCGATGACTTGAACCTGGCAGAGGAGCTGCTGCGCATGCGCGTGATCCACGGCCTGATGACGGCCATGGGCAACACCGACCACAGCAATAGCCAGAGGCTGGCCAGCCTCACACTGGAGGTGCGCGGGCTCGGGTGGGCATGCGGCAGACTGCAGGGCACCGGCAGTCAAGTGAGCGGATGCCCACACTGTCCTGCCACCCCGCCCACCCTCTGCCGCAGTTCTTTGTACAAATGTTCCCATTGGTGGAGGAACATGTCAGCAAGGCCATGGGGGAGGAACTCTACCAGCTCTTCCTCGTAAGTACTTGTACTCCCGCCAGCCTCAGCAGTTGCCCTGGGCAGAAAGATGTCCCCTGTGCACAGAATGAGTCTAGTCTCCTGACTTGGTCACCACCACCCCCCAACACACACACACACACACACACAGAGCCTTCCTGTCCCCTACCTGCCGTAGCTAGTGAGCTGGGAGCAGGACCTCTCTGCCTAACCACCCCTGCTCGCAGTCACCCTTCCTCCGGGCCCACCTCCAAGAACTCGCTGCCCCGGTGCCCAGCTAGACTCCCGCTGCTTCTGTCCTCAGAACAATGCCGAGATCTTGTACACAAAAATGGATAGCATTCAGGCGGACATCCTGGCAACCAACGAAGTCAATGTTACCAAAGGTGAGCAAGGGGGCGAGGGGACGGAGAGCCCCTGCAGAGCCGGCCACCAGGCTCACACAGGCCTTTGCTGCCTGCAGCGTTACACGTGTGTGAAAACGTCACCAGAAACGTATGTTTTTTCCTGGGCCCCGGCGATCCGAACCAGGCGGAGTACGTCGGGCACTTCCCGAAGCTTTACCCAGAATCCCCGGAGTGACAGAGCCCCCGTGGCAAGCCCGAAGGCCGAGGCCGTGCCTCGGGGAAGCCCGCCCGCCAGCCCGAAGGAAGGCGCGGGGGGGGGGGGGGGGGGGGGGGGGAGCTGCCGCTGGAGGAGGGTCTAATAAAGAGTCTGGTATCGGCGCCGCGTGGTGTGCGTTGTACGTTGCCTTTGGGTTTTGCTGTTTTCCTTTGCTGCTGTTTCTTTAGGGGGCTTTGCTGATGTTTTTTCGTTTTGTTTAAAGCCAGGACCTGTGTGTAGCCCTGGCCGTTCTGGAGCTCACATATCGTCTGCTTCTGCCTCCCGAGTGCTGGGACCAAAGGCGCACGCCGCTATGCCCAGCTGGGATTTTGGTTCTCTTTAGCATAGATCAAGGAAAAGTGAGGAAGAATTCACCAGAGTGGGAGAGGCTTCCAAGGAAGGAAGGCCAAAATGTCTCTTCTGTTTCGGTTGAGTTGTATTCCTTTTGGGGTGGAGAATTGGGTTGGTTGGTAGGTGTGTGGAGTTTCAGTTTCTCAAGACAAGGTGTCTATTTGGCAACTCTGGCTGTCTTGGACTCAATTTGTGTAACCAGGCCGGTCTCAAAATCAGAGATCAAAACTGGGATTAACAGTGCGCAATCATAGCATACTTTGCCATGACAACACTTCTCAAGTTAGTCTAAAGCCATGTTACAGTGAAGACTCCTTAGGCACAGAGGAAACATAATTATAAAGCATGCATTCTATTTTCTACAGTCATTGCCAGCCTTGTAACAAACAAGGCCTCAAAAAATTGGGTTAAGACTCAATGTTGTTCCTCTCCACGGAAATCTTTAGTAAAAGGCGAAAGATTTATACGATCTGAAGAGAAACCAGAGCATGAGTTCCTATTGTTGCATGTAGTTCTCTACTGAGTATAAATCTTAGAGCACCAATGGTAACTTTTTCTTCAAAAAATACATAATACTTCCGCTTTATCCCCACTTAAGTCTGTGAAACTCATACCATTATGAAAGAAACCAAGATGGAAAAAAGAAAACCAGTGGTTTCTGGTTTTAAATTAAGCAGTAACCTCTGTGTAATGCATTGTGGGTATGTAAATGAGGCCAAGTCACCACCCCCAGGTCTCCGGAAATACCTTAAACGTTTCATTTCCCCCGTGTAAAGTTGTGGGCCACCACTAGGGGGCAGTGCGAACGCCAGGTTTTCGGAATGTTACCCTACCGGGCAGTCTGACTTAAAATTGTTACTCCAGGAGAACGAACGTGCTCTAAAATTAAAAAGAAAAAAGTAAAGCCTTTGTCTGGAGATGAGGCACTGGATTCCACCCTCTGCAATAATCAACAAATAAGCAGCAGCTGAATGACTGTATTTGAATGACAGTGATCCGCCTGCCTCTGCCTCCCAAGTGCTGGGATTAAAGGCGTGTGCCACCACGCCCGGCACTTCTCATTTTCATAACCAGTTATATTTCTTTTTTTTTAAACATTTATTTATTAATTTATTATGTATACAGTATTTGCTCTACATAAATGTCCGGGCACAAGATCTCAATGTAGATGGTTGTGAGCCACCATGTGGTTGCTGGGAATTGAACTCAGGACCTTTGGAAGAACAGCCAGTGCTCTTAACCTGGAGCCATCACTCCAGCCCAACCAGTTATATTTCTTACCTGTCTTCTTAAAATCATCCTTTGGTGTCACCTTAAACCATTTTAACTTCCTGAGCTGGGTGTGGTGACATATGCCAGTAATCCAGCAGTCCAAAGAGGCAGGAGATTGCCCATGAGTTTGAGAATGTCCTAGACTACCCAGTGAGTTTCAGGTCAGCCAAGGCTCCATGTTGGGACCCTGACTCAAAAAACTAACAAGGCATTGTAACTTATCCCCCTATTCTGGTTTTAGCCCTCGCAGCTACCCCTCCTCATCCTCTTGGAACAGCCGACATTCATCTCAGACGACACAAGTCAGTCCTTGGCGAGTGCTGCTGACGTGGCCTGTCCTTAACCCACCTCTGTTTCAGAACTGACCTCCTGTAACTAAACCTTTCGGAATCTGTTAACTTAGCAGACCACTAACTTCCACCACCTTCCAAGCTACGAATGTGGCCAGACATTTGTCTGGAGGAGAGCTGACCTCATCTTGCTGTAACTACCCAGGAAAATTTTTAAATTTTCTTTTTCTGAATTTTTTGTTTGTTTTTGCTTTTGGAGACAGCTCACTGTTTGTAGCCCTGGCTGTCCTGAAACTTGCTCGGCAGACCAGGCTGGCCTCAAACTCACAGAGATCCACCAGTCTCTGTCTTCTGAGTGCTGTGATTAAAGGCCTGCGCCACCATGCTTGGCTTTTTTTTTTTTTTTGGTCTTTGAGACAGGGTTTCTCTGTAGCTCTGGCCATCCTGAAACTCTCTCTATACACCATACTGGCCATGAGCTCTGGATCGCCTCTGCTTCCTGAGTGCTTGGATGAGAGGCATGCATGACCACTGTCCACTGAAACTGTTTCTTTGTTGGAATATGAAATTCGAAGTAACCTAAATACGTGTCTTTGAGTCATGGTCACTCAAATTTGGCTCCAGAATAAACTATCTCTTATTTTCTTTAGAGTGAGAAGTTTTTTTTTTCCCTTTAACAGTTCCCATGTGGTGGCTCACAGCCATCTATAACTTCAGTTCCAGAGGATCTGATCTCCATAGGCACCAGGCACACATGTGGTACACATTCATATATACAGGCAAAACAGTCAGACACATATAAATAATGTTTAAAAAATTAAAAAGATAATCCCAGCACTTGGGAGGCAGAGGCAGGCGGATCTTTGTGAGTTCGAGGCCAGCCTGGTCTACAAAGCAAGTCCAGAACAGCCAGGGCTGTTACACAGAGAGACCCTGTCTCGAAAAACAAAAACAAAACAAAAAATTAAAAAGAGAGCTGGGCATGGTGGCACACACCTTTAATCTCAGCACTTGGGAGGGGGAGGCAGGTGGATCTCTGTGAGTTCGAGGCCAGCCTGGTTGTCTACAAAGCGAGTCCAGGACAGCCAGAGCTGTTAAACAGAGAAACCCTGTCTCGAAAAACCAAAAAAAAAAAAAAAAAAAAAAAAAAAACTAAACCTCCTCCTCTTTTAGAGAAGTAATGCTGAGACAAATGATCTCTCCCACTGAGTCTCTGTGTCTCCTGCAGCACGTTTCCTTTTTAAAAAATTAGTTGTCAGGCGTGGTGGCACATGGCTTTAATCCCTGTACTCAGGAGGCAGAGGCAGGCAGATCTCTGTGAGTTCGAGGCCAACCTGGTCTATGGAGTATAACCTTATTTAAAAAAAACTAAAAAATAAAATAAATCATATTTTATATGCATGTGTGTGTATGTGCGCACACGTTGCTCATGTGCCCTTGAAAGTCAGAGGATAACTTGTAGGAGTCAAGACTTTCTTTTCACTTTGTAGATCCCAGGTGTTGATTTTAAGTCATTAGGCTTTTGGCTGCAAGCACCCTAATGTGCCGAATCACTTCATCTGCCCAGCATGTCTGCTTTCTAAATCTGTTTTGACATGAGTCTTGATATATAGACTAAACTGCCCTTGAACTTGTAGGTGACCCTCTTGCCTTTGCCTTTGACCCCTGCCCCCTCTATATTGTGGTTACAAGTGTGTGCCACCAGGCCTGGCAATTAAATCTTTTTGTTATTGAGACAGAGCTCCATATAGCTCAGGCTGGGCTTGAACTCCTGACCCTCCTGAAGGGACTCTAGCCAGTCTGAGCGTGGCAAACATGGCTCTGGCAGGCCTTGCCCTCTCCCCCATTCCCTCTGCCTTGCTAAAAACTGTTACATTACATTCCTAACTTAATAGACCTAGCTGCCAAGGTCTATTCCCTTATCTGGCACTTCCTCCTCCTGAGGCTGATTTTCAAGGCCCAGCTATCAAAGTGTTGAAGTCCAGCAACCAAAAGCCCCTTTTGGGTCACCTAATTAACATGCCCAGTTAAAATTAAACGCCTCTGGGCTGGTGAGATGGGTCAGTGGTTTAAGAGCACTGGCTCTTCCAGAGGTCCTGAGTTCAATTCCCAGAAACCACATCGTGGCTCATGATCATCTATAAAGGGATCTGATGCCCTCTTCTGGCATGCAGGTGTACATGCATACAGAGGACTCATACATTAAAAAAATACATAAATAAAAATTATATATACATAAAAACCCTAAATACCTCATCCTAATATAGGGTTTCCCCCTATACCTTTAAACTGCCATTTATTTATGGGTCACCTTGCCTCCTCTATATCCAGGGGCAGACCTTTGTCCCTCTTCAGGACAAATAGCACTTCCTCCTCTTCCTTGTCCCCTTCCCCTTCTCTCTTCATCCTCTGACTCCTGTGTTTTTGTCTCTTATTCCCTGTCCTTTGTCCCTCTGGGGCAAATAAATATCCTTTGTGCTGAGAACTTTGTGGTGGGGTTAGTGATAGCATTTAATAGCATAGGGATCTTGGAATAGCAAAAGCCTGGACTTTAAGGTAAAAGATTTGCATCCGATGTGGCATGTCCTTGGGAACCCACCAAGGAAGGATGAGGTTTTTTGATCATGGGACTTTGGGTGGGGGGTGGCATGCCCTGAGGCCCCCACCAGGATCCATGGCAACATATAACATGGTCTCCAGACGGCCTGCTGCTCCCCGGCCAGCCCTCTGCAAGAAAAGCTATGGAGGGACACATTGCCCAGGGGCATGACCTTGAGCAACGTGCGAAAGCTTCTGGAGAAATCATACTGCCAATTCATTACGACAGGTGAAGAGATTTAAGTCAAGATTCACGTGGACACAGGTCACTCCCTCTCCTGCCTCACTCACCTTCCTCCTCCTCTGGCAGAGAAACTCGCTTCACAGTCTTACCGGGAGGCTTCACCCTCTTGTATCGACCTGTTGCAGGACTGGGGATGGATTTTCCATGGTATTCTGGAACGTCTAGGCAGGGAGTTGTCTCCCCCCAGAGCCCAGGGGCATCAGATTGGATGGAGCACTGAAGTGAGACCCTTGCAGGCCTAAAGCATCTGAATGGTGAGCCTAAGAAATTTTTCATCTTGTAAATAATTTAAGTCTAAGACTGCAGAGGCAATTCTTGCTTGATAAACTGTCTTAAGATCTGACGAACGAATTTCAGAGACTTTTTTTTTTTTTTTTGGTTTTTCGAGACAGGGTTTCTCTGTATAATAGCTCTGGCTGTCCTGGAGTCGCTTTGTAGACCAGGCTGGCCTCGAACTCACAGCGATCCACCTGCCTCTGCCTCCCAACTGCTGGGAATAAAGGCGTGCGCCACCACCGCCCGGCTAAATTTATGTATTTATTTATTTAGAAGTAAGTAAGTATACAGTGTTCTGCAGGCCAGAAGAGGGCATCAGATCTCATTATAGATGGTTATGAGTCATCTTATGGGTGCTGGGAACTGAACTCGGGACCTCTGGAATAGCAGTCAGGGTTCTTAACCTCTGAGCCATCTCTCCAGCCTTCAGAGACTTTTTTTTTTTTTTTTTCGAGACAGGGTTTCTCTGTGTAGCCCTGGCTGTCCCGGACTCACTTTTGTAGACCAGGCTGGCCTCGAACTCGCAAAGATCCGCCTGCCTCTGCCTCCCAAGTGCTGGGATTAAAGGCATGCGCCACCACCGCCCGGCTGCCTTCAGAGACTTTTAAGACTGAAAGATTTGATGAAGGCCAGCCAACCATAAGGATACACGCCCAGAGGAAAATATCCTTTTGAGAAACCTTAGTTTAGTGTTAAATGTTTGTATTATAGGTATTAGGGTGTTAGAGATTAGGTTTTAGAGTTAGGGTTAGGGCTTTAGGATTTAGGAACTTTATAGGCAATTGTTAGGTAATTGTTCAGTATTAATAAATATATGTTTGATAAATAAAAATTTACTGTTACAGAACTTGGTCTTGAGGTGTCCTGGGCTGATACCAGACCCTTTTTCCTCCTGCCTTTACCTCTCAAGTGCTGGGATTACAGATTACAGGTTATAGGTGGCTGCTGTCATATTGGCTCTTTATTAACACTTTAAAAATCTGCTCTAGGTGCTGGAGAGATGGCTCAGAGGTTAAGAGGGCAGGCTGCTCTTCCATAGGTCCTGAGTTCAATTCCCAGAAACCACATGGTGGCTCATAACCATCCATAATGAGATCTGGTGCCCTCTTCTGGAATGCAGGTGTACATGCAGGCCAAATATTGTATACATAATAAATCTTTAAAAAAAAACAAAAAACAACTGCTCTAGTTGGCTACTGACGCCTGCCCTTCAGCTTCTCACATTGTTCCCAACACCACACATGTGAATTTAGGTGATGGTGGAAGGGCGTTACCAGTTCACCTTAACCTTTAACACCCCTCCCCCCACACACATACTAGGGAGTTAGAGTCAGGCAGATCTCTGTGGGTTCCAGGCCAGCCTGGTCTATACATCGAATTCTAGGGTACCTGGGTTACATAAACAAAACAAAACAAAACCACCAATCTCGAGCAACAAAAAACAAGTTTGATGTGGTGACCCGTGATGGTTGTCCCAGCACGTGAGAATCTCAGGCGGAAGGATCTCGAATGCAGTCATTTTCAGCCACGTGGAGACACTGAGACTAACCTGGACTACAAGAGACCCTGACCCAAACAAACCACCCCAAACAAGCAAAACAAAGTTGGCCACTGTTGGTTGTTGTATTCTCTGCAGAGCTTTCAATAGCTCCTCATGCATTCGAGGTCACGCCGAGGAAAGGAAAGTTCCAGTGCCTCTCTAACCCTCCCCACTTGCTTGTTTTGTTCCTCTAGTTCTTGGCCTCGTGTCTTTGAACCTTCCGTTATCAGTGCTTGGCACACACATTCCTGTGACTTAGGGCAAGGACCTCGGATGATCAACACTTTGTGTGAAAGTGAGTCCAGGACAGCCAGGGCTGTTACACAGAGAAACCCTGTCTCGAAAAACCAAAAAAAAAAAAAAAAAGAAAGAAAGAAAATGAGAAGTACCCCGATGTCCAGAGGTATTGGGATGTGGGGTCTGGGGACTCTCACTCAATAGCATGTTCTAAGTTCCCTGAAGAAACAGGTCTAAGACAAAAGTTCCTAAATTGGGCTGGTTTTATTTTATATCCTTAATATTTATTTTTTATTATGTGTATGTGAATGCAGGTAGGTGCCTTTGGAGGCCAGAAGAGAACATCAGATCCATCCCTTGGAATAGGTGGTTGTGAACCATAGGAAGTGAGTGCTGGGAACCCAACTTCAGTCCTCTGCAAGAGCTGTAAATCACTCTCAACCACTGACTCCCCTCTGCATGTCCTTGATTAGGTTTTTAGAATATCAAGGCAAAAAGAGGAGAGAGCTTATGAAATTATAGAATTTAGGGGGCCAAGAGGTGGTAGTGTGAGCCTTCAATCCCACCACTTGGGAAGCAAAGACAGGCGGATCACCAGGAGATCAGCTTGGTCTTTGGAGCCAGGGCTACACAGAGAAACAGCTGTCTAGAAAAAACAAAAAGAGAGGAACTGGAGAGAGAGATGGCTCTTCCAGAGGACCCAGGTTCAGTTAGTGCCACCCACATCACAGATCACAGCTGCATAGACAGAACACCAATTCACAAAAAAAAAAAAAAAAAGAAAAGAAAGAAAAACTAAAAATAGGATTGCTAAATCTGCCTATTTCTTTGGCGATTTCAGACAGGTGTCTTTATAAACTGGCCCTTATAAAACTCAAGGGATCTCCCTTTCCAGTATCTCAACCAGCTTGACTGTTTCTTGGTAATTAACAGGACATTATGAAACAGTGAATTTGTGCTTCTTACCAAAAATTATGCCTGGCGAGGAATCTTCGAAATGGTAGATCCATGAGCTACATACTAAGCCTGAAGTGTGTGGGAAACAAGTAGTTACAACACCGTTAAAGAGTATCTAGAGCAACAAAAATCAAAGGAGCAACAAATATCAAAGGAACACCAAAGACAAGTTCTGTTTTTAACTGATAAGTAGTAGTCCTGCATAGACAGGACCTCAAAAAATTTGGTAAAGACTCAAATTTGTTTCTCTCCACGGAAATCTTTAGTAAAAGGCGAAAGATTTATACGATCTGAAGAGAAACCAGAGTTTGTGGGACCTCGTCCGCCTACCGCCCTCGGCCGACTGTAACTCCTATATAACCGATGGGAACTAGCTGCACAAAATAAGTAGTTAATGATTTCTGCCTTCATTTTACATTAAGTCACTGAAAGCAGTATTACTATATGAAAATAAAACGAAAAAGAAGTAAAAGAGTTTACAATTTTAAATGCAATCGCGGGTCTGTGTGCAGTGCATTGTGGGTATGTAAAAGATGCCTAGTCACAAACCAGGTTTCCAAAACGCCGGCCTTTTCCTCTGTGTTACCGCTGGGCTACCATTAGGGGGCAGAACGAAAGCAGTGTTTACGTTAACATGCAAGCCAAGCACAAAGTCTGATTTTTGAGGGAGGGCCTCAGGAACCCCACCCTTAGCGAAGGAGTTATTGGCAGTTGATGGATTAGGGTAGGTTGCTCTCGTTCCAATATGACTCATGTGCGTTTGGGCAGGACTAATAGGACTCAGGAAGTTAACAACAACAACAACAACAACAACAACAAAAAACACAACAAAGAGGACATGGGAGGGAGTTGGGGTGAATTAAGTCGGAGTAAAGTAGTGGTGGATAGGGTTGTGGTGGTCCATACCTTTAATCCCAACACTTAGAGGTAAAGGCAAGCATATCTCTCTATCTTGGGGCTAACCTGCTCTCCAAAGCGATAGAATACATAGAATAGATAGATAGATAGACAGACAGACAGGTAGATAGATAGGCTGGAGAGATGGCTCAGTGGTTGAGAGCACTGACTGCTCTTTCAGAGGACCTCAGTTCAACTCCCAGCACCCACATGGTAACTCACAATTGTTTGCAACTCCAGTTCCAGGGGATCCAACATCCTCACAAAGACAGACATATAGCCAAAACACCAATGCACATTAAATAAATAACCTTTAAAAAAACTAAGATAAAAACCTTGAAGTGTTTTTAGTGCTAGCTGTGCTTGTACTGGGACACAGGAATGTGGGCTGAGTGTTGATAACAGAATGTGGGGACACGGAGGCCAGAGGAGCGGGGTGGGGAATTTGAGATTTACCTTGAAGGCTCTCAGTTCTTCTACAGGGAAGCTACAAAGCAACTCAGGAGACTAAGACAGGAGGAGTGTCAAGAATTTAAGGCCAGCCGGGCGTGGTTGTGCACGCCTTTAATCCCAGCACTCGGGAGGCAGAAGCAGGCGGATCTCTGTGAGTTCGAGGTCAGCCTGGTCTACAAAGAGAGTCCAGGACAGCCAGGGCTGTTATACAGAAAAACAAAGACAAAACCAACAACAAAACTGGTAAAGGGGCTCAGCGGTTAAGAGCACTGGCTGCTTTTCCAGAGGACCCAGGTTCAAATCCCACACACCCACATGGCAGTTCACAGCTAAGAGCTGCACGTGGTGGCTCAATGACTTTAATTCCAGCAATTCTGGTCTACAAAGTGAGTCCAGGAGAGCTAAAAAGACACACAGAAAGACACATTGCCGAAAAGTAAAAAAATAAACTTATAAAGGTCCAGTACAGGCGGGAACCCACACAACGCCAGTCTCCATAAAGGAAAATATAAGCGTTGTAAAAGATGATACAGTGTGGGTTTTCCCTCCTGAGAAAAACAGAGGATTTGAGAAAATGTGCAAAAAAGAAAACAAGAGTATGCCAGCTCACTATGAAGGGAGCACATAATAACGGATAGTTAAGCGGTGCCACAACAGAACAAAAAACAGCACGTATGAAAACAATCCCTACTAGGACAAGTTCTATGTTTAAACCGGAGGAAGTAGCCCTGCAAAAGCAGGACCTCAAAAAATTGGTTTAAGACTCAGAGTTGTTCCTCTCCACGGAAATCTTTAGTAAAAGGCGAAAGATTTATACGATCTGAAGAGAAACCAGAGTATGTGCTCGATTTTCCACCGAGCAATCTCGGCTGACTCCAACTCCTAGTTAAGCGATGGGAGCTTGTTACACAAAATAAATGATGACTCTTGCTTTCTTCTCACGGTGTTCCTCTGAAAGCCGCATCACTGTAAATAAAATACAAGGAGAAAGTAAAAATAAATAAATAAAAGAGTTTACTTATTTAAATTACGCACTGACCTGTGTGCAATGCATTGTGGGTATGTAAATGACGTTGCCTCCAATCTCGAGAATCCAGAAATAGGTATTTCATTTTCCCCTAGAAGATGTTGTGCTGCCGCCAGGGGGCAGTGCAGAAGCCAGATTCAAGACTATATAAACATCTGGTACCGCTACAAAAATCTGGTTTTATAATTTACATCAAATGAAAAGCGTAGGGCTTGTCTGGCAAGCAGGAGGCACTGAGTTTCATCCTAGCACCGATAAATAAATATAAAAACTGAAGCCGGGTGTGGTGGCTCATGCCTTTAATCCCAGCACTCTTGGGAGGTAGAGGCAAGCGGATCTCTGTGAGTTCCAGGTCAGCCTGGTCTATAAAGCGAGTCCAGGACAGCAAGGCTCTGTTATACAAAGAAACCCTAACAGGAAAAAAAATAAAAGAGGCACCAGGTTTGATGGGGGCAGGACTTTAAGCCAAAGACTCAGGAGATAGAAGCAGGTGAATTTCTATGAGTTCCAGGCCAGCCAGCCTGGGCTACATAATGAATTCTAGGACAGCTAGAGCTACATAGTAAGAACCTCTCTCAAAAAATAAAACAAACAAACAAAAAAGTCAGCCTTGACTACACGGTGAGTTAGAGGAGAGTCTAGGATACTGAAGAGCCTCTCTCAAAAAAAAATTTTTTTTTTTGTTTGTGACACAAATGGTTGGTGACTAATATAGCAGACATTCCCAATCTCCTCTTTCCTTGTTTATCTCCAGATTTGGAACTACAGTTTGCCAGTCTCTACTATAAGACACATGAGACATGCTCATGGGCATGAGGTTGCTTTTTTTTAACTTTATTATTTGTGTGTGTCTGTGTGTGTGTGTGTGTGTCTGTGCGTCTGTGTGTCTGTGTGTATGTGTGTCTGTGCATATGTGTGTCTGTGTGTGTGCATGTGTGTGTATCTGTGTATGTGTGTGTGCGTGTGTCTGTGTGTGTGAGTGTGTCTGTGTGTGTGTGTCTGTGTATTTGTGCTTGTGTGTGTGTGTCTGTGTGTGTGTGTCTCTGTGTGTGTGTCTGTGTGTGCGTGTCCGTGTGCAGCTTCACTTGTGGAAGTGGATGGACTGCTTTCAGCAGTTCTCTCCTTCCTTCCATTCTCTATGTCTGTGTGTGTGTCTGTGTCTGTGCATCTGTGCCTGTGTCTGTGTCTGTGCGTCTGTGTGCAGCTTCACTTGTGGAAGTGGAAGGACTGCTTTCAGCAGTTCTCTCCTTCCTTCCATTCTCTATGTCAACTATGTGCCTGTGTCTGTGCGTCTGTGTGCAGCTTCCCTTGTGGAAGTGGAAGGACTGCTTTCAGGAGTTCTCTCCTTCCTTCCATTCTCTATGTCTGTGTCTGTGTCTGCGTCTGTGCGTCTGTGTCTGTGTCTGTGCGTCTGTGTGCAGCTTCCCTTGTGGAAGTGGAAGGACTGCTTTCAGGAGTTCTCTCCTTCCTTCCATTCTCTGTGTCAACTACAGCAGCGACTGCTTTTACTCACTGAGCCATCTCAGCTACCGGTGCCTCCTTTCATTGTTGTTATTCTTCTTAATTTAATTACATTTTACTTATTTATTTTCTGTGTATTTGTATATATGTTGCTGTTCTGCCTGGCTTGAGAGTCCCCAAAGATTACCCAGGAGCCAACTCTGATGCAAGTGCATAAGGGTTGTTTATTCAAATCTTGAGCAAGGACTCACAACACTCCCTGACACAGTGGTTTGAGTTGAGAGACCTGAGGTCAGAAAATATAGAGTTCTTACAGGGCCTTAAACAAAGAAGGGGGTTTCTAGCACAAGAAGGGGTGACGAGGTTTGAGCAGACAAACCTGGCTTTCCCTAATTGGCTCATTGTTGTTACCAACCATTAAGATCAGTTTGACCAACAGAAATTTTAGTTAGACTTTTTGAGTGTTTTCTCGGAATGAGCTGGCCGGCTATGGCTAGGGAACTCCCCTGGAATGCAAGGTGGGGTATATTTTGCTGTTTTTCCTGGAGCTGGAAGTCAGCTCTGAGTCAAAATGGAGTACTACAAAATGGAATCTTTTTCCAAAATGGAGTTAGTCAAGCTCCAACACTGATCCCATTGCACATCGGTGGAGATTTTGAGAGTTCATTCTCCTACCATGTAGGTCCAGGAGGTCAAACTCAGGTCTTCAGGTTTGGCAAGGCCTGGATGGACCAACAGCTGGACACCATTTCACACACACTCACACACACACACACACACACCAAAATGGGGGGAGTTGGAGCTACAGTGTAGTTCAGTGTAAAAATGCTTGCCTATAACGCACAAAGTCCTGGGGTTGATGCCTAGTACCACAAAACAAAAACTTTTTTTTTTTTTTTTTTTGGTTTTTCGAGACAGGGTTTCCCTGGGTAGCTCTGGCTATCCTGGACTCGCTTTGTAGACCAGGCTGGCCTTGAACTCACAGTGGTCCTCCTGCCTCTGCCTCCCAAGTGCTGGGATTAAAGGCGTGCACCACCACGCCCGGCTGAAAAGACTTTTTTTTTTTTCAAGACAGGGTTTCTCTGTGTGTCCATGACTGTCCCGGACTCATTTGGTAGACCAGGCTAGCCTTGAACTCAGAGATCTGCCTGCCTCTGCCCCCCGCCCCCCGTGCTGGGATTTGAACCCAGGTCCTTTGGAAAAGCAGTCACATTGGAGGGATCTCTCCAGCCCCACAAAATACTTTATATTTTATATTATAAGGATAAAAAATCAGGTATGGTGGCTCATGATAATTCCAGCACTTAGGCATCTGAGACTGCTGTTCATCACTACAACCTTTTTTTTGTTTGTTTGTTTATTGAGACAGAGTTTCACGCAGTCCAGGCTGGCCTCAAGCCTGCAGCATAGCTGAGGCTGATTTTTGAATGATTCTTTTGTCTTCATCTACTCAGAGCTAGGATTAGAGGCATGAGCTATTTTGCCTTGCTTCCCTCGTGTTCTTTTTGGTTTTGTTTTTTTCGAGACAGGGTTTCTCTGTGTAGTCCTGACTATTCTGGAACTCACTCTATAGACAAGGCTGACCTCAAACTCACATCTGCTTGCCTCTGGCTCCCTAGTGATGGGATTACGGTGTGCAAACAACCGCTGGCTTCCTAATACAAAAAATTGTCTCAAAGATTATTCGTTTTGTTAATTCCACTACTCCAGTCTAGCACTATGCCTAGAACTATGTTAAATTAGTATCTTCGAATCCCTGCCTGGGCCCTCACTGAAACATACATAAATTTCCTAGTCGATGTAACCGCATAAATTCGACCTAGTACTAATCTGGGTTAGCGACAGGGCCTCGAAATATACCCATCAGTCTTAGCGCACGGGAGCACGCCCATGCGCTGGAAGTCGGGAGGCCGAGACTACATATCCCACAATGCTCTACAGTGCGTCGCAATGCTGACGTCGTAGGGACGCTGGCGCGCGGGATTTAAACTGCAGCGGTTTAGGCGGCGTTAACATAGCTCAGTATTTTAGAGTCGTCGTGTTCTAGCTTCTTGCATTTGTTTTGCCCGGTGCTGTTCCCGATTCCATGGAGTCTCTTCACGCCCGATTGCTTCCTGGTCTCTCAATCAACATTCAACGTAGTAATGGTGAGGGCAGGGTCCTGAGGCCAAGGGGACGCAAGAGCGGTGAGATTCCCAAGATGGTTACCCGAACCCCAAACGACAAGATTTGAGACACTCTTTTCCGTCCCACACTAAGGTGGTCCGTGTCCCTCCACTGGCAGTCTCTGTCCCTTACGGGAGTGGTGGGACACTGCACTGGTTGTGGGTTCCTTTCCCGCTCTCTGGATGTAGGCGGAGCACCTCTGCAGTCTTTGGTGCGCCTTGGCTAGGTTAGGGTGAATGGATGCACTTCCTTCCGAAATCATGCTTGGAAACTGCTCGGCCTTGGGGGTCCAACAGCTTTCTAGCCCCTAGATTGTGCTGTATTAGTGCTGTTGCAGTATGCCAGGCGAAGGGATTCAAAGTAAAGGAGCAGGATTCCTGCTGTTAAGCTGGTAAGACAACTTCCTATTTTTATTAAGCAGTGACTTCAGGTCTAATAACGGGTCATTCGTCGAATAGCCAGACTACACTGCCAAAAATGAGTAGAGAAACCCCATAGGTCCAGCTCTTCAATGGTATGCTCAGGACTAGCTGGTCCTCCAAGGACTGTATAGACTTCCCTTGCTCAAATCAACCTTCATTTATTGCAGAATCTCTGGAGTGGCGATGAACTCTTATCCTATGCAGCTGGGGTTTAAGGCCTGTTCCCTACACACCTCACTGTGGCATGGTCTAAGGGTGAACCCCACTAGAATTATTAGTGTTTGTGCTGATTGTTTGTTTGTTGAGACAGGATTTTTCTGTGTAACAGTACTGGCTGTCCTGTAGACCAGGCTGATCTTGAACTCACAGAGATCTGACTGCCTCTGCCTCCCAAGGGCCGGATTAAAGGCGTGTGCCACCATGCCCGGCTTGTGTTGATTTTTTTTTTTTTGGTTTTTCTGTGTAATAGTTCTGGCTGTCCTGAGCTCAATTTGTAGACCAGGCTGGCCTTGAACTCACAGAGATCCGCCTGCCTCTGCCTCTTTGAGTGCTGGGATTAAAAGCATGTGCTACCACACCCGACAATTACAGACAGCTGTGAACTGTCATGTGGGTGCTGGGACTTGAACCCGGTCCTTTGGAAGAACATCCAGTGCTCTTAACACTGAGCCATCTCTCCAGCCTGTGTTTTTTTTTTTTTTTGTTTTTGTTTTTGTTTTTTTTTTTTTTGGTTTTTCGAGACAGGGTTTCTCTGAATATCTTTGGCTGTCCTGGACTCGCTTTGTAGACCAGGCTGGCCTCGAACTCACAAAGATCCGCCTGCCTCTGCCTCCCAAGTGCTGGGATTAAAGGCGTGCGCCACCACCGCCCGGCTTGTTTTTGTTTTTTGAGACAGTGTTTCTCTGTATAACAGCCCTGGCTATCCTGGACTCACTCTGTATGCTGGCCTTGAATTCATAGAGATCCGCCTGCCTCTGCCTCGAAAATATTGGGATTAAAAGTGTGAGCCACCAGGCCTGGCATGTTGATTTTTTTAAAAGAGGGGAAAATCAATTTTCCCTTCTCAGGTAAATTATACATTTGAAGTCTCTGTAGGATCCTAAAAGCAAACTGGAGTATAAAAATTAAGTTCTCTTTGGCGTGGTGGCACAGGCCTTTAATCCCAACACTCAGGAGGCAGAGACAGGTTGATCTCTGACTTTGAGTCCAGCCTGGTCTACAGAGTCCAGGACAGCCAGGGATACACAGAGAAACCTTGTTTTGAAAAACAAATCTCAGGAGACAGATGACTAACCTTTGATCCTTTCATATATAGGCTTAATTCACAGCGCCAATATAAGCTCAGTGAACTTGGAGAAATCCTGTGTTTCAGTGGAATGGACAGAAGGAGGTATCACAAAGGGCAAAGAGGTAGGTTCTATGAGAATGCTCGTATGGCATTTCACAAGGTCCTGTGCAGAGTGTCTGTGTGGTCCCTGTGAAAGCCCAGTCTCTGTTGGGGTGCTGTCCTCTCCAGTCTTAAGAAATGGTTCTGCTTGGATGCATTGGGACTTCACTTAGTCAAGGGTGCTCTAAATTGAAGCAATTAACAGTTTCTGGTGTGTTTGTGGAGAGTGAATTGCAAAGCATCCTAACTGAGGCTTTGCTCACTCACCTAAGCTGGGTTCTGAGTGCACACTGCCTGAGTCAGTCTGGGTAACAGAATCTGGAACCCAAGAAAAGAAGCAAAGGTGCGTTTCTGAAATGCCAAATCATCAAGCAGGGTGGTTGTCACAGAGAAGCCGTGTGAGGGCGGCTCCAGGGTGAGAATTGGATGGACTGGGAAGGTTTAACTGAAGCAGCACAGTAACATGCATCAGCCCTCAGGTCTGAGTGACAAAGCTGGCCATAGGTACAGCATACTCAGCATGCTTTGGAGCAGCAAAAAGACTGAAAAGAGACTGGAGAGTCGCCCTCTCTGACATCGAAGATGTTTAGATTTAGTGGGGAGCTTTGCAATATTGAGAAAAGTAGAGATGGGAGGAACGCCTTGTGAAAAGGTCTCTGGTCTATGGATATAAAAACCTGGATTTCTACTCTGTCTCTGTTCCTGCCTCTGCCTTATGTGTTCTCAGTTGTGTTTCTGCCCTTAGAAATTCTGTTTCCTCATCTATAAAGTGAAGGTGACAATGTCTGCCTCAGAATGGTGTGAGGATTTAACCATGAAGTCCTTCTGGTTCCAAAATGATAGACTGTGTTGAGGGCTGGGAATGCAGGTGAATAAGGTGCACCTTCTCAGAGCTTCCTAGGATGATGCAGGTAGGCCTGGGGAGGTGCTGCATAGCTTTAATCTCAGGGTTCAGGAGCCAGAGGCAGGCAGGGTTTTTTTTATGGGCTTGAGGGTAGCCAAGGCTAGCAAGAACCTGTCTCCAAAAACAAACAAACAAACAAACAAAAAACACATAGAAAAGTCTTTTTCCTTTAAATATGTTTTTGCCTGGTGTGGTGGCACCCGCCATTATTCCCGGCACTTGGGAGGCAGAGACAAGCAGATCTCTGAGTTCCGTGTCAGCCTGATCTACATAGTGAATTCCAAACCAATTAGAGCTACATATTGAGACTTTAAAAAAAAAAAATTGTGGGTGTGTGAAAAGAGGAAGTGTAAATGTATGTGCTTTCTAATAGGCTTGGACCCCCATCTGTAAAAGATGGGCTTTTTTAATAGGCTTGGACTGCCACCCTTAAAAGCATACCTAGGCTTTTCTGTGCCCACCTTAGCTCCCATTTATTTATTTATTTTTGGTTTTTTTGAGACAGGGTTTCTGTGTGTAGCCCTGGCTATTCTGGAACTCACTCTGTAGACCAGGCTGGCCTTGAACTCACAGAGATCCACCTGCCTCTTCCTCCCTAGTGCTGGGATTAAATGCTCCCATGTGCCACACCACACCCGGCTATTACAGTTTCGAACTGCTATGTGGGTGCTGGGATTTGAACCCGGGTCCTTTGGAAGAGCAGCCAGTGCTCTTAACTGCTGCTACCTCCCATTTATTATAACTTTCAGGCATTATAGCTGGGCAGATATTGAGCTATTGTAACCCACCAATGCTGGCCTGACCACTTCCCAGCCATGTGGCCTATTACCTGCCATCTTGGTCTCCCCTGGCATCTTCTTCATCCCTGTCTCTATGGCAACCCCCCTTGGTCCCCACCTGAGATCCTCACTCTTTGGGCTGTGGAAGTCCCACCTTATCAGATAGATCCTCTCAACTATTGGCTATTCAGCTTTTATTAAAAGCAAAATTATTAATATATTAAACTCAATATATATTAAATTAGAAGAATATATTAAAATCTGGTGAGAGAAGGAGTGTTTATAACATACCAAGATAGGAGATGCTTCAGAATAATGACAGTGCCAAAGTTCAGACTCTAGATAGATCTCTGGATACGGAAATCTGCATTTGAATGCACAGTACACAAAAACATCCTCCGACAAAGGAGGAAGCCATGAGTGCCATGGTGCAAATGCGTTTAAGAGTGTCCTATAGGCCAGGCAGTGGTGGCGCATGCCTTTAATCCCAGCACTTGGGAGGCAGAGGCAGGCGGATCTTTGTGAGTTCAAGGCCAGCCTGGTCTACAATGTGAGTCCAGGACAGCCAGGGCTACACAGAGAAACCCTGTCTCAAAAAAACCAAAAAACAAAAAAAGAGTGTCCTATGAAGATTCTAGGACAACCTTGGGGAGGTGTATTCCTTTTTACTTTTGGGGGTTTTTCGAGACAGGGTTTCTCTGTGTAATAGCCCTGGCTGTGCTGGACTTGTTTTGTGGACCAGGCTGGCCTTAAACTACAGAGATCTGCCTGCCTCTGCCTCCCAAGTGCTAGGATTAAAGGCATGTGCCACCACGCCCAGCTAGTTGTATTCTTAAGTTTTACCAGTTGTAAATATAAACAAAAGTGGGATCCATTTGGTGTCTTGTGTGTGTATGATGCTGAAGGGTGAATTCAGGACCACACACATGCAAAGAAGATACTGCTGCCGAGCTACATTCCCCCAGCCCAATTTTCAAGCCTATGAGTTATGCTTGTTCCTAGAGTTACAGGACCCTGGTGATGTAAACCCAGAATTGTGACCTCATTGTGGGTGTGAGCAGGAGCTAGGAAAGGCGTCAACAGGAAAGTGTGACTGGAAAGAAGTTTCTGGGCCCAGTAGAAAATGTAGGTAGACTTCGGGTTAGGTAGCAGCTTCTGGGAACTTACACCTACTTATAAGATCCCGAGGAACCCTTCATTTTGACTATCACCAGACGGTTAGAACTTGTTTCCTCCTTTGTGTCAGCCAGCAAAAAGTGCTCAGGGGGCTGTGGCCAGCAGAATGTCACTGCCCAGCTGATCAGTAGGAGAGCCAAGTGGGGCAGGTCTGCTGTGGACTTCTGTGTGCCTGCCTGTCTGTTTTCCTCTCCTCTTCATTCTCATCACTCACAGTCTCCCCTTGGCTTGGAAACTGGAAACCCATTCCATCTAGATGGTTAACCATTACTAAGGAATAACTATTTTGTAGTGGTCAGTGCTTAATGGAACTTAAGGTTGGTAAAGCCTGAATCTTGGGTGATCTTGATTACAGCAATTTATTTAGATCAAGTACTGTTGCTTCACCAAGACTCACTTGTCCTTGCAGATCAATGTTGATGATGTGGCTGCAATAAACCCAGAACTCTTACAACTTCTTCCCTTACACCCAAAAGACAATCTGCCACTGCAGGAAAATGTAACTGTCCCGGTAAGTGCGTGTCATCTGACAGCAGCTACAGTCCCTGAAGAGTTACTTAGCTGGTTAACTTTTTGCTGATTTTTGTCTGGGAAGCCCGGGGCCTTATCAGTACATAGGCTCATGATAGGACCGTGAGGACTGACAAGAGCCTTATGTTGTGACAATTTGTTGTTTTTCAGAAGCAAAAACGCAGATCAGTCAACTCCAAAATTCCAGCTCCAAAAGAAGGTAAACTGTTGTCCTAGTGGTTTTGCTGCGGGTGAAATTCCTAGGGCTCAGAGTAGAAGCCAAGGCCTTGCCTAACTGAACATGTGACTTCTGTGTAAGCCAAGAAGTCTGTCCTTTGTTCAAGCATCTTTCTCAGAAGGAATGCAGCCTACACCTAACCTCTGAGAGAATCTCAGACGTTTGCTTTCTGGACTAGACACTTATAAACCAGAATCATGCTAGGAAGAGTGGGAATCAGCTGCTTTGCGGTGAGGCTGTGATGAAAGCGTAGATGTGGTTTAGAGGGGCAGTGGGCTGAGTCAGTGATGTGTGACTGACTCATAGGAAGCTGAAACACAGGAGGATTGAAAATGCTAGCTGCCTTGGGCTATTTAAAGAGACCACCCCCCCCAAAAAAATAAAGAATTTGCGACACTTGTGATAGAGGCAGGAGGATCTCTGAGTTTGAGACCAGCCTGGTCTATATAGCAAGTTCCAGGACAACCAGAGCTACATAGTGGGACACCATCTAATAATAATAAATAAAAATTTTAAAAGTGAAGGGCTGGCAAGATAGTTCAGCAGGTAAAAGCACGCTGTGGCACAAACCTGGCAATCTGCGCTCGGTCTTAAAAGGGAAAACTGTACGGAGTTGTCCTCTTGAGCTCCATACAATGTGCCATGGTATGCAGGTCCCATAGACATGCTTCATACACGCGCAAGGCCTGCAAGAAAGGCACTGATGCCATCCCAGGGCCTGTCCTCAAGGCGTATGGACACTTTCTTGGTGGGTTAGTTTTTGTTGATGCTGGCATGTGTGCTGGCACACGTGCCACAGTCCACCGGCCTGTGGGAGTCAGTTCTCTACTTCCGCCTTGGGCTCTGAGGATCAAACTCAGTACATCAGGTTTGTGCAGCAAGCTGTTTTTTGTTGATGTCTTAGATTCGTATTATTTTTAATTCTGTGTTTGTGAGTGTGTGGTACACATGAATGCAGATGCCCAAGGAGGCTAGAGGTATTGGCTTCTTCTAGAGCTGGAGGTAGAAGCCACTGTGAGCCACTCTAGACCTTTGGAAGAGCAGTGCATCCTCTTAACTGCTGAGCCATCTCTCCTGGTTTTGGTTTTTTGAGAAAGGGTCTCTTGTTTAGCCTATCCTGGAACTTCCTGTGTAGCCCAAGCTGATCTCTAATTTGTAGTCCTCCTACCTCAACCTTCCCTAAGTATTAGGATTGTATGGGTGAGCCACCCACTTAGCTTGACTTCGAAAAAGAATTATTTTATTATTTGTTTGCTTGTTTTGGTTTTCGAGACAGGGTTTCTCTGATTAGCCCTAGCTATCCTGGAACTCACTCTGTAGACCAGGCTGGCCTCAAACTCAGAGATCCGTCTGCCTCTGTCTCCCGAGTGGTAGTCAGAGATCCGTCTGCCTCTGCCTCCTGAGTGCTGGGATTAAAGGCATGAATCACTAACTTGAAGTGCTTTGTTTTTTGGTTTTTTGAGATACACAGGATTTTTCTGTGTATCCCTGGCTGTCCTGGACTCACTTTGTAGACCAGACTAGTTTCAAACTCACAGAAATCCACCTGCCTCTGCCTCTGGAGTGATGGGATTAAAGACATGCACCACCATGTGTAACCCAACCTTTTAAATTATTAAACACTTATTTATTAACAAATACACTTACTTATAACAAATACACTTACTTACTATTCCTATAAATTCCTACAACCCTTATGAATGCCTACAACCCCTATAAATTCCTACAACCCCTAAGAATGCCTTCAACCCCTAAAACCTAACCACTAAACCTATTGATAACTATTATAACTATTTTCATAGGATACAGTCTGGGGGTAGTCCCTTTAATGCACTTAGCAGTCTTTATTCTGGAATATCTCAAACGCAGGTTCGTCAGGGTAAATTGGCTATGGCAGTCTCACCTTAAATAAGGTTTGAGGCTTTCTTCTCTCTGGGAGACCTCAGCATCTGTAGGCCAACTTATTTCCTGCATATCAGCAACTCTGCCGCTCTGCCTCAGTCTTTAAAGCTGGCCACAGTTCCGATCAGGCCGCTGTTCGGACAGGTCAAACCCCTCTAGGCAAAAGCTGAGCCACAGGGTTTAGTCCTTGACCTTTTGCTGTCTTGCTGAGGCTTTATCTGCTCACCAGCTTCTTTCTGCCTCAGGGAAATCCGGCCATCAGTTCACCAGCACTTTCTTCAGCAGGACTCGCTAGCATAGGAGCTCTTTAGTATGGGGGCCTTTAGCACGCAGCTCTCCGGGCTCATCCACTTGTCCTTTAATAGGATCGCTCCTTGTTCCACCTACTTCAGCTTAATTTGGGCTCTGCCCACTTAGCAGTTGAAAACAATGCCAGGTCATAAAGTCTTTCCTTATTTCACCTGGCTTCAACCTTGTTTTTCAGTCCAAAGAGACTCCCCTCGTTTCACGTGACTTCATCCATAACCTGATAAGCGATAGGCTAATTGCTCACAGCGAAGTTGATCTTCATGCCCCAAATTAAGAGGACTGTATCAGAAACCTAGATATTCACTAAATCTAACTTATATTAATCTATCAACCCCTACAACCATGCCTGACTTTTTTTTTTTTTTTTGCTATTTTGAGAAGGGTTTCTCTGTGTGTGTTCCTGGCTGTCCTGGAACTTCTCTGTAGACTAGGCTGGCCTCGAACTCAGAGATTCGCCTGCCTCTGCCTCCTGAGTGTTGGGATTAAAGGAGTACACTACCACACCCAGCCTTCCATAGGACCAGGGTTCAATTCCTAGCACCTATATGCCAGTTCCAGTTCACAACTGTCTGTAACTACAGTTCCAAGGGATCTGACACCCTCACACAGACATATGCAAGCAAAATAGTATTGTACATAAAATTAATAAATGATTTAAAATAGTTTTTGAAAAAAAGAATCCAGAAGCACCTTACTTGGGTCTAGTTGACTTTTCCTTAAAATTTTGGAAACTGAGCCAGGCGTGATGGCCCATGCCCTTAATCCCAGCACTCAGGAAGTAGAGGCAAATGGATCTCTGAGTTCCAGGCCAGCCGGGGCTACACAGAGAAACTCTGTCTCAAGAAAAAAAAAAAGTAAAAGTAAATCATACTTTTGAGGTTTGATGTATAGAGGTTTCTGCCTCATGTTTATGTTTGTGCACTACATCCTTGTGCCAGTAGGGGGGCATCATTTTCCCTGGGACTACGGTTACAGAAGGTATTAGTTGCTATGTGGGTGCTGGGAATTAAACCCCAGTCCTCTGGAAGAGCAGACAGTACTCATAACCCCTGAGTCATCTCTCCACCCCTAAAAAAAATGAATCTTTAAAAAGTTTTTTTTTTTTTCCCTAGACTGGAGAGATGGCTCAGCAGTTAAAAGCACTGGCTACTCTTCCAAAGAACCCGGGTTCAAATCCCAGCACCCACATGGCAGTTCACAGCTGTCTGTAATTGCCCGGCATGGTGGCACACACCTTTAATCCCAGCACATGGGAGGCAGAGACAGACAGATCTCTCTGAGTTCAAGGCTAGCCTGGTCTACAAAGCTAGTCCAGGACAGTTCTCTAGTCCAACACAGAGAAAGCCTGTCTGGGAGTGGGGGGAGTTTTTCTCCATTAAGACTTGAACAGGTCTTCCTCTCCAGAAATGAGATTGAATTTGCTGTAGGTCCTTCCATTTATTTATTCATGCTCTCCCCATACTGGGGATTGAACCCAGGAACACATACATTCTATATTAGCACTCAACCGCTGAGCTGTATGGCCAGCCCCAGGCAGATGCTCTTAAGGGAGATATCTTTGAGCACCTAGTTTCACAGACCCAGCAGATAAATCTGGGGATAGTAGTGCTTGGTCTTTCTAATGTCTCCTTTCCTGGGCTCACTTCGGGTGTCTAGGAACTAGCCTACCTGTGCAGAGGCTGCTGATTTGCTGCATTAGCTCATTCTGTCTTGTGGCACTGATTGGTCTTCTTGGTTTTAGGTCTTCGAAGTCGCTCCACTCGCATCTCCACCATCTCAGAGGTTCGAGTTGCCACTCAGGAGAATGAAATGGAGGTGGAGCTGCCTACAAACTCACGCAAACAGTTTGCTGTTCCCAGTGAGTAGTCAGTGTGTTTTCCATGTGTAAGCACTCAGCAGCTCCTTTGCTTTGTGTGCCATACCGAGTTTCCCAGGATCCCAGGATGGGCTGGAAGTTGAATCTGGGATGAGGGGCAAGAGGAAAAACCCATGTTTGCCCCATGACCTGATGAGATTCAGGGACAGCTGCCCTGTGCCACCTGCTTCCCCTGACTCTTGTTCTCCTACAGCAGGCCACCCTAGGCCCTCCTGCTCTACAGTCACAGAGTTACCATTGTCGATGGTCAGTGAGGAGGCAGAAGAACAAGTCCACCCCACCCGAAGTTGCACCTCTTCTGCAAACCCTGGGAATTCAGGTAGACACGCTGAGCTGTGTGCTATTTGCTCTAGGACAGGTAGTTAACACTGGGCCTGCCTGGCTACCTGAGTTCAAACCCTTTCATTACCTTAAAGGTATGTTATCCTATGGTCATGGACTGAGTCTTCCACGAGACACAAAATGGCAGAAGCCATTTGGTGTAGATGAGATGTATTTACAAATAGCCCCAGAGTACTTGAGAAAATGTAGTGAGAATGTCTTTCCTCTTTTTTTTTTTTTTAACATTTATTGATTTTTAACCAAGTGTAATGGCTCATGCCTTTAATCCTGGTACTGAGGAGGCTGAGGCAGGTGGAGCTCTATGAGTTCGAGACCAGCCTGGTCTGGTCTACAAAGAGAGTCCAAGGACAGCCAGGGCTGCCACACAGACCTTGTCTTGAAAAGCCAAAGAAGCCCAAAGACTTATTGAATTTTTTTTTATGTGTATGAATGTTTTACCTGCATGTGTGTCTGTGTACCATGTGTACACCTGGTGCCAGTGGAGGTCAGAAAAGGCCATTGGATCTCCTAGAAGTGGTGTTACAGATGATTGTGAGCCACCATGTGGGTGCTGGGAATCAAACCTGGGTGTTCTACAAGAGCAAGTGCTCTTAACCACTGAGCCATCTCCAGCCCTGCCTCACGTTGATTCTAGAGAAAACAGCTGCGTAAGCATAAAGAGAGCTTAGGCCAGAACCGGAGTGGGGTGATTGTCACTCAGACCTCACATTAGCCCAGTTAGTGCTTCATGGACTTGGCCACCAAGACTCAAATCTGTCGCTTCTTGCATGTACTGGTTCATAGACAAAAAAAAATCCAGAAGAGGAGTAGGGTGTGTTGGTGAGGTGGCTGAGTAGTAAAAGGCACTTGCCATCAAGCTAATGACCTGAGGTCTATTTCTGGATTTCATATGGTAGAAGGAGAGAACTGACTTCCAAAAATTATCCCCTGAGTTCCACATGTATGGTGGGGCATGAGCATGCATATAAACACACACTAACTTATAAACAAATAGATAAACATAACAAAACAAAATAAAAAACAGAGAGGGTCTGTGTTTATGTATTTATCTATCTTTATGAAAGATCCAGTACTCAGCAAAATAGCCAGAGACTAGCGAACCAAACCAGGTGAGTGAAAGAGCAACTTCTTCCCCCTCAGTTCGGAGGAAATCATGTATTGTGAAGGAAATGGAGAAAATGAAGAACAAGCGGGAGGAGAAGAGGGCCCAGAACTCGGAAATAAGAATAAAGCGAGCTCAGGTGACTCTTGGGAGACCTGGGTGAGTTTGGGGACAGGCACCCCTGACAGATAAGCAGCCAACACATAGCTGGCCCCAGCATCTGTAAGACTCCACTTCTGATACCCAGGAAGTTTGATTCCTTCTTATCAGAATTCAGAACATAAATACGTAATTCAAAATTATCTGAAGATGTTCAGATGAGCCACACTTGATGCTGATTAGCCATCAGGGAAGCACATCTTATGCTCACAAGGTACACTGCTGTGCCTGGGCACAGGTACTTGCTCCCATCCATCCCTGTAACCTGTACACAGGGTGGAAACGAAGGCAATGGAGTCTCTTTTTTGGGTTTGCCTCCTAAGATGTGGAAAGCAGCTCTTGTCCCTGGTGCGTGCCTCTGCTCCCCAACAGTCCTGCCCCCCCAGACTTTGTGCCTCGCTTCTCAGAATAGAGCCAGGGTCAGGCACTCCTTAGCTGTGGAGCTGTTGCTGCCTGGTCGCTCTGGGTCTAAGAGCGCTCACACCTTAACAGTCTTCCCCTTGCTCCTCTTACCTCGAACAGGAATATGACAGCAGCCTTCCAAACTGGGAGTTTGCCCGGATGATTAAAGAATTTCGGATCACTATGGAATGTCACCCACTTACTGTGACTGACCCTGTGAGTATACCAGAAAATCCACCTGTTCCTTGAGCAGGCAAACTGCTGAAGGACAGTGTGTCTGTGTCTGTCTCCCTGGCATACATGAAAAGGTCAAAGGGCAACTTACTGGAACTGGGTCTCCTATCTTGTGGATTCCAGGGATGGAGCTCAGCTCAGGCTTGGCAGAGGAGCCTTTGCCCACTGGGCATCTCCTCAGCTAGGTTTTGTTTGTTTCTAAATACTTCAGTGGGAGCATTACTTAAGGCTCAGATGAGGCCCCTGCTTTAGGCTGGCAAGACTGCTCAGGGGTTGGCAAGCAGTGCTGAAACCTTGACGGTAGTGGAGTAAGAACCAGGGGGAGGGGCTGGAGAGATGGCTCAGTGGTTAAGAGCACTGGCTGCTCTTCCAAAGGTACCGAGTTCAATTCCCAGCAACCACATGGTGATTCACAATCATCTCTAATGTGATCTGATGCCCTCTTCTGTCCTGTAGGTATATATGCAGACAGAGCTCTCATATATATAAAATAAATAAATCTTTATATTTAAAAAAAAAAAAAAAACCAGGGGAAGTTCAGAGAACTATTCTTGTACCCTAGAGTAGTTAAGAGGGGAGGTTGGGGTCCTAGTATCAGATCTCTCTGTCCCTTGCTAGGACCAAGAGAGGAGTTGTGGGCAATCTTTGCTGTTGTATTATCCTGACTCCCTTTGAACATCTCCTCTCATCCTCTTGCAGATCGAAGAGCACAGGATCTGTGTCTGCGTTAGGAAGCGCCCACTGAATAAACAAGGTGAGCTGTTCAGTCAGATGCATCAGGCTCACTGAGAGGAAGGTTCCGTGTTCAGGGAGCATCCTCTGAAATATTCTCCTTCTGCAGAACTGGCCAAGAAAGAAATCGATGTGATTTCTGTTCCCAGCAAGTGTCTCCTCCTGGTGCACGAACCTAAGTTAAAGGTGGACTTAACAAAGTACCTGGAGAACCAGGCCTTCTGCTTCGACTTTGCCTTCGATGAAACAGTGTCCAATGAAGTCGTTTACAGGTTGGTCCCTTTAATAGATTTTCTTCCTTATACCCACTTTCTCCTCCAAGCCTCTCTTTCCAACATCAAACACTGACCTCCCTGGCCTGTTGTGTTTTATTGGGTCGGTTCTCTGATCAAGGAGCTCTGGTCCCTATAACTAGGACGTCCAGTTTGGGGCCTGCATTTCACCTTTTCAGCTGCAGCAGCCCAACCTTGGGTGACTCCTGGGTGAAATATTGTCCCCTGTTCTCAGACTCACAGGCAGGTGCCAGCAGTTCTCACACTGCCCAGCCTCCAGCCTTAAAGAATTTGGGTTTGTCATACATTTTTTTTTCTTTCTTTTTCTGATACAGGGTTTCTTTGTGTATCCCTGGCTGTCCTGGACTCACTTTGTAGAACTGTAATAATATTTTTATTTATCACACTTATATTTATTAATGCTTATCAATTACCTATAAAATACTAAATCTGTAACCTAAACCCTATAATCTATCATTTATAATCTATTTAAAAACATTTAATATCTAAGAACACTATCTAAAAACACTTAACAGTATTTTAACTTTTTAAAAAGAATATTAATATTCTTAGCATAAGTCCGTGTAGGGTGCTTGCTTTACCGCAGTTCCATCAGGTAGTGTCTTCTAAACTTTGAGCCCATTGGGCCTTACTTTGCCAGTTTATTTCCACCACCATATTGTGACCGGTTTATTTTTAATTTTTTAATTTTTATTTTTTAGGTTTTTTGAGACAAGGTTTCTCTGTGTATCCTAGACTGTCCTGGACTCACTCTGTGGATCAGACTGGCCTTGAAATCACAGAGATCCACCTGTTGTGGCCGGTTTATAAAGTCAGTTTGTTCCAACCGCCAAACTGAGGCTGGCTAAGACTCACCTCATGGTCCCTTTGGCCTGGGCAGACCTCGCAGCCGAAAGCCTTTCCAAGTGGCTTCCCAACTTCACTCGCCTCACTGCCTTTTGCTGCCTCCCTCCTTTTTTTTTTTTTTTTTGCGCTCTGGAGCCCCAAGTCAGGTGCCTTGAAAGAACTCTTTCTCAGTATGTTTTATGTAAATTCAGTTAATGGTGTACCTTGCTGTGTGCTTCTCCCGCATGAGTTCTCAGTTGGTGAAGCCAGGAGCAAGAGGGCCAGCTCCGTGGAGCCTCTGGCTTATATATTCTTTTTTTTTTTTTTGGTTTTTCGAGACAGGGTTTCTCTGTGTAGCCCTGGCTGTCCTGGACTCACTTTGTAGACCAGGCTGGACTCGAACTCACAGAGACCCACCTGCCTCTGCCTCCCAAGTGCTGGGATTAAAGGCATGCGCCACCATGCCCGGCCTTTTCAGACAGCTGTGAACTGCCATATGGTTCTGGGATTTGAACCTGGGTCCTTTGGAAGAACAGCCAGTGCTCTTAACCACTGAGCCATCTCTCCAGCCAAAACATATTTATTAATACTTAACAAGCATCTATAAAATACCTAAGTCCTATAACCTAAAGTCTAAAGTCTGTGATCTGTCTAAAAATACCTTACAGCTAAAACCACTGTAATACCTATATAAAAATGCTTAACACTATCTTAAATTTCTTAAAAGGATATTAATACTCTTAGCTTGGGTCTGTGTAGGATGGCTTGGCTTACGCCAGTCCCATCAGGTCTTTCAAAGCTTAAATTCTGTTGGGCCTTTTTTTGCCAGTAGTTAAAGCCAGTTTATTTCTCCCACAAAGTTGTGGCCAGTTTATAAAGTCAGTCTGTTCCAACCGCCAGCTAATCAGCCAAGAATTGCCTCCACAGTCTCCCTGGCCCGGAAGTCTCAAGTCCGAAAACTTATTATCCAAACAGCTTTCTAATTCCGATTGTCTCACTCACCTTTCCGGCACTCTGGGGCTCCAAGGCAGACACCTCCAAAGGACTCTCCCTTAGCAAGTCTAATGTCTTGCCTTTGCATTGGGCTGGTACAGTCCGAACTGTGTCAATGACGAACTTTGCTATGCTCTTCTCCAGCATGGATTCCTAGCGGGTGAGGGCAGGATGGAGAGAGAGAGAGAGAGAGAGACAGCGTGGATTTCTCTTATATATTGTCCCATCTCTCAATTCTTGGTGGAAGGTCTCTCAGCATTCCTGTTGCTGTGGTTACCAATATTTGCTTGGGCTTTCCTAAGTCACGCCCCTTCAACAGGGTGGTCCATGTTGTCTGATCTCTCCATCATTGGCAGAGGATTTCCCAGCATTCCTGCTGCTTCTCATGGGTAATGACATCATCTATGTGGCTTTCAAGGTTTCTTAGCAACAGGGTATATAAAGGGACGCCAAGCTCTTCCCTATGTGAGGCCAGATGCCAATCTGAACTGTCTATTAATTTCACTAAAAAGGGCTTTACTTCTACCACAGGGTAGTTCATGTCCATCTCGGCAACCTCAAAGGTTGCCATTCCAAATCCTTATGCTAAGCTGAACTGCCTACTAATTTCATTAAAAAGGCCTAATTTCTACCACATAAACCAGGCGAGCCTTGAAGAATTCAGAGAGATCTGTCTGCCTCTGCCCACTGAGTGCTGACATTAAAAGCATGTGCTACCATGCCTGGCAATTATAGACAGCTATGAACTGCCATGTTGGTGCTGGAATTTGAACCTGGGTCCTTTGGAAGAGCACCCAGTGCTCTTACCTGCTGAACAATCTCTCCAAACCTCACATTTTCTTTTTTTGTTGTTTTGTTTTGTTTTTTGGGTTTTTTTTTTTTTTTTTTTTTTTTTTGGTTTTTCAAGACAGGGTTTCTCTGTATAATAGCTCTGGCTGTCCTAGACTCACTTTGTAGACCAGGTTGGCCTCGAACTCACAGAGATCCGCCTACCTCTGCCTCCCAAGTGCTGGGATTAAAGGCGTGCGCCACCAATGCCCGGCTTTTTTTGTTTTTTGAGACAGGGTTTCTCTGTGTAGCCCTGGCTATCCTGGACTCAGTAGACCAGGCTGGCCTTAAACTTGCAGAGATCCGCCTGCCTCTGCCTCCCCAGTGCTGGGATTAAAGGCATGTGGCACCACGCCTGGCTACTCTTACTTCTTTATAAAGCCCATTCTCTGTTACTTCTTTGTAACCCTCTTCTCCTTGGGGCTCTGGCTTTTCCCCCCTCATTTGTAGAGCCCTCTTCTCCTCGGGGCTCTGGCTTTTTCCCCCTCATTTGTAGAGCCCCCTCTCTCCTCAGGGCTCTGGCTTTTTATTCCTCTCTCCCAAGTCCTCAGAGTTAAATTTGCTCGTCTAGTTAAGCCATGCCCCTGCTAGCTCAGGAGACCATTAATACTTTATATCTGTGTCTTAAGCAGCCCACCTGGGATTAAACAAAAACATTCCTACAATTGGTTTTAATAAACTCCTACCATAAGAGTAAGTGATTTGAAGATGAGCTATGTGCTGAGTATTGGTGGGGGTTCCCATAACTAGTCGCTCTTGGACACTAAGGGATAGCATTAAGGGACACAAATGTACTTCCCTATACTCCCTCTTTTCTCTTAGGTTCACAGCAAGACCACTGGTACAGACGATTTTTGAAGGGGGAAAAGCAACATGTTTTGCCTATGGACAGACAGGCAGTGGGAAGACACATGTGAGTATTCCAGTCAGGCGGAAAAAGCCTTCTATAGTGCAGCAGTAAGTTCTTGAGAAGGAAGACATGTCCATGTAGTTCAGATGCTAGTCACTAGGCATGCGCCATGTTGGATGGACAGAGAGGCTTTAGCCGGTCGAGTCTTCTGACTCTGGTGTGGCCCACTGTGGCAGAGGAGCCACTTGGGCTGTGGCAAGGTATGTCACGTGCTGTTTCTCTTTGCAGACAATGGGAGGAGATTTGTCTGGTAAAAGTCAGAATGCATCTAAAGGGATCTACGCGATGGCTTGTAAGTAAACTGTTTGGCCACATTGGGACTGGGCCTGGAAAACAATCTGCTTACTTAGGCAGACTCTTCCTTCCAGCCCGGGATGTCTTCCTTCTGAAGAATCAGTCTCGCTACCGGAACTTAAACCTGGAAGTTTATGTGACATTCTTCGAGATCTACAATGGGAAGGTAAACAGACTAAACCTTAAAGATGGTGAGAAGTTACTGGAGCCAGACATCATGTTAGCTGCTGCAGGCCTTTGGAGCTATTCCGCCTGGCATGGGGACCTTTCCTCTGAAGGGGAGGCAGCAGCCAAGCTCATAAGGAGAGCAGACGTCCTCTTGCAGGCTTCCTCTGAGGTGGGAAGTCTGCCTTGTATGTGAGCTGTCCTCCCTTGAATCCCTGCCTTTCTTTCTTTTTTTTTTGAGACAGGATTTCTTTGTGTATCCTTGGCTGTCCAAAGGGACTCACTTTGTAGACCAGGCTGACCTTGAACTCACAGAGATCCGCCTGCCTCTGCCTCCTGAGTGCTGGAATTAAAAGCGTGTGCTACCACCTGGCTGCTATTCTAGTCTTTTTGAAATCTCAATTTTGTAGGCTGGGAGCAGAGTAGAGTGGTTCAGTAACTGGCTCAGGTTGGCGCAGCTAGAAACTAGTGACCCTGGTGTGAACCAGACAAAGGGCTCAACGTAACTACAGCTCTGTCTCCCTGCTGCTGCCCTGTCCAGGCTGGGGCAGGCACCGTAAGAACCAGGCAGGGTGCCTGGTACCTACGGCCTTGGGTTGATGCTCCCTGCCTGGCACAGGTGTTTGATCTACTCAACAAAAAGGCCAAGTTGCGTGTGCTCGAAGACAGCAAGCAGCAGGTGCAGGTTGTGGGACTACAGGAGTACCTGGTTAACTCCGCGGATGATGTCATCAAGATGATCAACATGGGCAGCGCCTGCAGGTCAGAGTTGTGGCAAGGGAAGGGAACCACGTGTGACACCGAGTTCAGGTGACGAGGCCTCAGATGCAGAAACAGGCACAAGAGCGGAAGAAAACCATAGTTCTCACCACAGCAGGGCAAGCATTGTGAGGGCCTCTACCTTAAGGGACCTCAGTGAGGCAGGTAACCCCAGAGGGTCTCAAGGACGAAATCAGAACAGGATAAATCTAACAGAACAAAGGCAGACTTCATTCACAGGCATTCTTGCCTGGGGTCTGAGATTCTCTTTGTTTTTCCTTGTGGAAGAAGTTAGCAGCTCTGAATCGTTTCTGTGCTGGAAGTAATGAGGCCATGGCACCTCTTTGTAAATGTAGGGAAGTGCTGACACCGTGCAGTGAGCGGTGCTGGGTAGTTTCTGGCTCAGATTGTTTTCTCCTCATGCTGGCGATTAAACCCAGAGCCTCTCACTTCTCACGCTGGCTCCATCTGCAGCAGAGCCCTCAAGCTTGGGCAAGGGTTGACCAGACCCGTTTCCTGTACCAGAGTCACAGAACCTCCTCATGTTCATGAGCCCCAGGTCTGCCTAATGCCCCAGAACAGACTCCAGTACTGATTTGGTTTCCTGAAAAGTGCTAGGTCAAGAGCTGCTGTCTCGGAGGGCAAAATAGAGATTAGACACCAGAAGACACAGGACTTCTTAGGAACCTGATCTATTCCCCTCCTTTACCATAGATTTTTCTGCTGTGCCCTGAGATGGTGTAAACACTGGGGTTCCCTGGGAGATGGTGGTCCCAGAAATGTATAACCTTTCTTAGCCTTTTTCCTCCTTTTAATAGGACTTCTGGACAAACATTTGCAAACTCCAATTCCTCCCGCTCCCATGCCTGCTTCCAGATTCTTCTTCGAGCCAAAGGAAGATTACATGGCAAATTCTCTTTGGTGGATCTGGCAGGGAATGAACGAGGGGCCGACACTTCTAGTGCTGACCGGCAGACTCGCATGGAGGGTGCAGAAATTAACAAGTCTCTCCTGGCTCTGAAGGTAGCAGGCCCTAGCTAGTGGTGGCCTGGAAAGCAGTTGGGAGGGGAGAGAGCAGGCAACCTGAGAAGTGAGAAGAGGCTTCCAGCGTTTTTTTGCCCCACAGGAGTGCATCAGGGCACTGGGACAGAACAAGGCTCACACCCCATTCCGAGAGAGCAAGCTGACACAGGTTCTGAGGGACTCCTTCATCGGGGAGAACTCAAGGACTTGCATGGTAAGTGCGATGCCCTCGAAGGTGTGTTGCAGAAGATCCAGAGCCGCTTTCCAGGGAGACCCTGACCTGTCTTTGGCAGGGAGCTCAGCACCTCTCGGTGCTGTGGTTCTAAGGCTCCTGACTGGACCTCCACATCCTGCAACTTCCACACTGTAGGCAAGGAGGAAAAATCCACTTTTGTGTAGGTGCAACTCTTTGTTTGAGGGCAGCTGTTGCTCTCTTACCTGGTAAAGGGTTCTGGAATTCAGGAAGTGAGCTTCCCTCTTCCACAGCTTCCCTGAGGTTCCATGGCTCCCACGATACAAATAGCCTCATGTTCCAAGTCTCTGATGACTTCTTCCTTCCCTGCTGTATCTCCAGGTCCTGCTAAGTGAGATCTGCCACTACCCAGAGTGCACCTCACCTCTGCCTTAAGAGTAGAGCCTTTTCATGAAGGATAGACTTCTCTTTTCATGAAGGATAGACAGGCTGAAGCTGGAGCATCATTCAAAACCAACCTAGGCAATGTGTGAAGACCCATACCTGTGCAGGAAGCCTTTAGTTTTGCTAGGTAACCCAGGCTAGCCTCAATTTCACGGTGATCCTGAGTTACAAGGATTACAGTTATGCTATACCGTACCCAGTTTGGGGAGCCTCTTCGTATTCTAAGCTCTCTTAGTATTAGTATTAACACTAAGTGGTTAATAGTGTTAATTAGTACTACTGTTCCCTTTTTCTCCCTCTGTCAGTATGGAGGATTGAACCCAGAGTTCAAACTCCTTCCAGCCAAGTAGTTTCCCCCTGAACCTTCTGTCTAACCTCTAAAGCCTTCTCTCTGAGGCATTACATGGATGGGCTGATTTGAGCAGGAGTCACCAAGCTTCAAGATATCTCTTTGATAGAAGGAATCAAGAAACACAAGATTTGGGGGCTAGAGAAATGGCTCAGCTGTTAAGAGCACTGGCTGCTCTTCCAGAGGTCCTGAGTTCAATTCCCAGCAACCACATGGTGGCTTATAACCATCTATAATGTGATCTAATGCCATCTTCTCGCATGTACCATATATGCACACAGAACACTCATAGATAAATAAAAAAAATTTTTTTTTTTTTTTTGGTTTTTCGAGACAGGGTTTCTCTGTAGCCCTGGCTGTCCTGGACTCACTTTGTAGACCAGGCTGGCCTCGAACTCGCAAAGATCCGCCTGCCTCTGCCTCCCAAGTGCTGGGATTAAAGGCATGCGCCACCACTGCCCGGCTAATAAAAAAATTTTTAAGTGTAAAATGCTTTATTAAAAAAAAGAAAGAAAGAAAAAAAAAAAGAAAGAAAGCCATGGCTACACAGATCTCAAAAAAACAAAACAAAACAAAAAAAAGCAGAAGATGGCCAGGCATGGTGACACACATCTGTAACCCTAACACACCTTCAATACCAGCACTAGGGAGGCAGAGGCAAGTGGATCTCTATGAGATCAAGGCCAGCCTAGTCTACAATGTGAGTCCAGGACAGCCAGCACTTTCTCACACAGAGAGACCCTGTCTCAAAAAACAAAACAAACAAAAGCAGAAGATAATTAGGTGTGCCTTTGAAAGCAGGGAACCTAGCCAGGCTTGGTGGCTCATCTGTAGTCACAGTCACTAGACAGGCTGAAGCTGGAGCATCATTCAAAACCAACCTAGGCAACGTGAAGACCCATACCTGTGCAGGAAGCCTTTAGTTTTGCTAGGTAATCCAGGCTAGCCTCAATTTCACGGTGACCCTGAGTTACAAGGATTACAGTTATGCTATACCGTACCCAGTTTGGGGAGCCTCTTCGTTTTTCTTTCCATTTCTTTTTTCTAAGGTACAGTCTCTATATAGTCCTGGATGTCCTAGAACTTGCTATGTCAGCCAGGCTGACCTCAGCCTCAGAGATCTGCCTGCCTCTGCCTCCCTAGTGCTGGTATTGAAGGTGTGCACCATCACATCCAGCTTTTTTTATATTTTAAAAGTGTTGTATAATTGTGTGTACAGACATTTGCCGTGGTACTCATGTGAAAGTCAGAAGACAATTTGAAGGAATCTACACTTTCTATTGTGTAGGATGGGCTTTACCTTGTCGGTCTCACCTGTTGGCAGATACTTCTGGTACTCCAGGAGCAGATTTTCTTGTGCCCTCACTTTGTGATTCTCAACCTGTAACCATTTGTTTCCTCTTCCTCAGATTGCCATGATCTCACCAGGCATAAGCTCCTGCGAATATACCTTAAACACACTGAGATATGCAGACAGGTATGAGGGCCTCCATCCAAGTGGGATGAGGGAGTGGCAGAGATGAGACTTGATGTGACCACTGACCGTCCTCCATAAACAATAAATGTGATGTGTGGAGTTCAGCCACATGCTAGGTCTGTCCCAGTATCTTTCAGTCAGTAGTATGTAAGAGTCTCTTCGTGTCAACTTCAGCTTTATACTACCTCTCCTTGGCTGAAGACTCACTCTTCTCACCCCTCGGATCCCTAAACCTTGTTGTCTGGGTGGTGGTGCACTCCTATAGTGAGTACCCAGGGGGTGCTGGGAAATTCAAGACCTCCTTATTTCCTCAGGGTCAAGGAGCTGAGCCCCCATAGCGGGCCCAGTGGAGAGCAACCAATTCAAATGGAAACAGAAGAGATGGAAGCCAGCTCTAATGGGTCCTCGCAGGCAGGCAATGTAAGATGGGGAGGGCAAGGTGAAATGTGTCTGTGAAGTGGACGCTGGGCCACAGTCTTCACGCTGTTATCTCCCCTTTTGGCTTTCAGTGCTCCAAGGAAGAGGAGGAGCTGTCTTCCCAGATGTCCAGCTTTAATGAAGCCATGACTCAGATCAGGGAGCTGGAAGAGAGGGCCATGGAAGAGCTCAAGGAGATCATACAGGTGCAAACTGGCCCCAGCCAGGGAGGGATTGGCAGCCCACAGAGCTCAGGTCTATTCCTGGAACAGAATCTGGGCTTTGCTCCTGTGGGTCTGTGTTGGGATAGGACAAGGCAGCCTTCTACACCCAGCTCTCCTCAGTCTCCACCCACTCCCTTGGGATAGGTAATGGCTATCTCACCTGGGACACAGGCTGTCCTGTGGCAAGGTGCTGCTGACCAGGGGTACAGAGGGTCCTTCATGTAAGGACCTGGCATTCAGTGGCTCTTCCAGTTCTGCAGTGACACATGGTCTACAACACCTCACTCTTGTAGGTGTCAGCTCATTCCTTGCTGAAAGGCATTTAGTCTCACTGAGCTCAGTTCCCTTGTCTCCAAAGAGGACCAGACATTACGTGGTCTTGGGGATGAATTGATAGGCTTCTATAGCAGCAGCCCAGTACCTCGGTCGGAACCAAGGAAGTAGGAGGTGCTCCTTTTTATTTTGTTGTTTTTTTAAGACAGAGTTTCTTTGTGTAACAGAGCCCTGGCTGTCCTGGACTCACGTTGTAGGCCAGACTGGCCTCAAACTCACAGAGATCCACCTGCCTCTGCCTCCACACGCCCGGCTTGATCCTGTTCTTAAGTCAGAAACTAGGCCTGGCAATGGTGGCACACGCCTTTAATCCTAGCACTTGGAAGGCAGAGACGGGCAGATCTCTGAGTTCAAGGTCAGCCTGGTCTACAAAGTGAGTCAAGGACAGTCGTGGATACACATAGGAACCATGGGGGAGGAAGATCAGTGTGTCACTCACTTGTCATAGGGACAGATTTGGGGTAGGAAGGAGCTAACTGAGTTCAAGCTAAGGATTTCCTTTTGGTTGGTTGGGGGTTTTTTGTTGTTTGTTTTTTTTTTTAAGACAGGGTTTCTCTGTGCATTCCTGGCTGTCGTGGACTCACTTTGCAGACCAGACTGGCCTCAAAGTCCCAGAGATCTCTTGCCTCTGCCTCCCAAGTGCTGGGATTGAATGCAAGTTGATGTCTCTCTAGTCCTACCTCCTGAGCTCCTGATCCTCCTGCCTCTGAGGGCTGAGGTTACAAGCATACACCACCACACTGGGCTCAGGCTGAGGACTTTCCAGGGAAGGGGTTTCATGAAGCAGAATACAGACATAGATAAGGGTTTGGCCTCCTACAGATGCATCAGTATTGCAGGTGGTTGAGCCCTGTGGATGACTTTCTGGAGTGTTTTGGTTAGTTAAAGTTGACCGAATTCTCCCTGTTGTTGCAGCAAGGACCAGGCTGGCTTGAGCTCTCAGAGATGACCGATCAGCCAGATTACGACTTGGAAACCTTCGTGAACAAAGCAGAATGTGCTCTGGCACAGCAGGCTAAGCACTTCTCTGCCCTGCGAGGTGGGTGTTGCAGCATATGCCCAGTACTGCTGACCTGTGGCTTCTAGCAGCGCAGGCCATGGCAGCTTTGACATAAGTTGGGGAAGGTAATTCCAAGACACTCAGTAGCCCTTTCTTTCCACCTTCTCTTTGCAGAAGTCATCAAGGCCCTGCGCCTGGCCATGCTGCTGGAAGAACAGGCCAGCAAACAAATAAACAGCAAGAAATGTCACCAATGATGACCTCAAATAAAGATCTGTTTGCTATCACACCAGCCTCTTCCCCTCCCAAGAAACTGTGGGCACCTTCTGGCTTTGGTTAGGGATTGAGTTGGATGGGTTTTGGGAAATGCCAAGTACAGGGCAGTAGGTCCAGGAAAACTAGGGAGGGACACTGTTCTCTTCCTCAGTTTGGATCAGGGGGAAGGATCTCTTTTAGTGACTGTTTCCCCTTTGCCTCGCTGTCGGAGGGGAGTGCAATTTGGGTATTTCCAAGTGCAGCATCCTGCCTCTTGGAACAGCTGCTGGTAGAGAACCTGCACTGTCCAGGCTCTGGGAGAGGAGCCATCCTTGTCCAGCTCCCGCTGCTTCTGCCTTCAGTATCACGGTTGGTCTGAGCACTCTTATGAAAAAAAGTTTTTAAGAACTTTTCGTGTTAATTTCTGAAATCCAAGAAAGTCTCTTGTTTTATGTATTTATATATTGTACCTAACAATAAAGGATAAAATGATCAGATTTTGTCTGATTGTTAGAAGAGACTACAGTGTGTCTTGAGCTTTCTGAGACCAAGGACAGTGCTTGCCACCTTGGGCTCTGATTTGGTTTTCTTCCTAGGAATCCTAGTTTCAGCAACAGGCTAAAGTTCCAACTTTTGGCTTAACTGTAATAGTGTTCTGAGCTCCAGGCCCTGGGGCCAGGAACTCTGGCGAATGGGGCTGGAGTTGCATTGCACTCTGCTCTATAGCCCTAGCTACAAAGTAGGAATTGAACATGCCAGGCGAAGCACTCTATATAGCAGTATTCCCAGCCCTTTTATAGTCTTACTTTTTTGAGGCAATGTCCCACTAAGTCTGTAACCTCAGACTTGTGCAGTTAGCTGGAATATAGTCTGTAGGTGGCACCGGGCCTGGCTCAGTCTGCTCAGGACATGTTCACTGGTAACACTAGAAAGCACTTGACTTCCTGAATGAGAAGTTTCCAGGGTGGACTGAGGAACCAAGCTCAAGGCATGCATGTTTGGACATGCAGGGATGAGATGTCAGAAAGTATTCAGTGAGTGGTACCAAGGTGTTTCTAAAGGATTTTAGTGGGCCATGTGTTCAGATTGGGTTAAACAGTGAGTCAACCCACAAACCAAATGGTGACATCCCTCGCTTCGCCTCTACTATGAAAGGGCTGGCCAGGTTTACACCTAGTTCTCTCGGAAACAGCCAGGCCTAGCCTGAACCTTCCTAACATCCTGTTTCTGTGTGATATTCTGAAGTCACTTCTTGCCACAGGCCATTTCCATGGATGCTGGATCTTCCAGCCATACTGATGAAGTGGCACCCATAAGGTCTGGGCCCTATAGTTTCTGAACTGGGGACTTGGAGTCTTTGGCCCCTGAGCAAGAGCTGCTTCTGCGTGGCACCTATCTTGCAGAAATTGCTAAACATCTGTCTGTAGTTACAATCTGTGCTGTTCTACAAACCAGTACATGACCTTGGGTCTCCTACCAAAAGCTTGAAAATCCAGCTCTAGTGCATTGAGAGTGACTTGCATGTGGCAGACTAATGTTTTCCTCCTCACCAATGACATGCTGTAACTGCTGCTGTGAGCGACACTGCTCATCCTCAGTTCAAAGTGATCCAGAGAAGCTGCATGTGGTGGTAGCTCACCTATAATCCCAGACGTCAGAAAACCTGACACAGGATTCCCAAGAGCTCAAGGCTAGCCTGGGCTACTGAGAGTTCTAGGCCAGCATGTAAGACGCTTTCTTAACACTCCTCCAAAAAGGTGGCAGCAGCACACACCTTTAATCCCAGCGCTCAGGAGGCAGAGGCAGGCAGATCTCTTGGATTCGAGGCCAACCTGGTCTACAGAGTTTCAAGGCTACACAGAGAAACCCTATCTGGAAAAACAAACAAAAGGCTGGGATTAAAGGCGTGTGCCACTAAACCCAGCTCTTCTTTTGAACTCCACTCGCTTGAGGGGCCACGAGCCTCCTGTCTTGTCCCAATATTGGAATCACTTTCCTTACTTCCTGTGGCCCAAGAGTGGGAGAGCCCACCAGGAGTCCTGTGCGAGGAGACATGGTTCTGACTTCCTACCGGAAGCTATTCCCAAAAATGTCAACGAGCCTCCTGTCTTGTCCCAATATTGGAATCACTTTCCTTACTTCCTGTGGCCCAAGAGTGGGAGAGCCCACCAGGAGTCCTGTGCGAGGAGACATGGTTCTGACTTCCTACCAGAAGCTATTCCCAAAAATGTCAACAAGGAAGCTAGGAGCTGGATGAAAGGTGGCTGAAAGGTGAGGCTGCAGCATCCCTCCCCACCCCCAGCTACTCCACTGGGCTGGGAAAGGGAGAGCGAAGTCAGAGACTGAGACCCTGAATGAAAGAAAAAGTATTGATGTGACCTGTGTGTGTGGAGGTGGGGCAGGGGCCTCATGCATAGGTGTCCTTGAGCAACGGGTAGGTAGAAAAGAACTTAAAGCCTCTTTCAGAAAGCAGACAATGATGGGAATGAATGAGACTTAGCCTTCAATCTGATTTGTTTGCTTTTTAGGGTCTCACTAGCCTGGAACTGGCAAAGACCATATAGGCTGCTCTCAAACTCAAATCCCTCTGCCTCGGCCTCCAGAGAGCTGGGATTAAAGGCCTGTGACATGCCGGCCAAACGGTTATGAATGTGTGCTGCGGTACTGGGGATTTGGACTGTGTCATCAGGTGCTCAGTCACTGAGCTAAGCCCCCAAACCCCTCACTTTAGGAAACAGAGGCATTTCCTACCTTGTGGCAAAATAAGTGGCCTTAGAAAATAAGAATTTCTGGGCTGGAGAGATGGCTCAGCGGTTAAGAGCACTGTCTGCTCTTCCAGAGGTGCTGAGTTCAATTCCCAGCAACCACATGGTGGTTCACAACCAACTATACTGGAATCTGATGCTCTCTTGTGGCCTGCAGGGGTACATGCAGATAGAGCTCTCAAATGTTTTTTTTGTTTTTTCGAGACAGGGTTTCTCTGTGTAGCTCTGGCTGTCCTGGACTCGCTTTGTAGACCAGGCTGGCCTCGAACTCACAGAGATCCGCCTGCCTCTGCCTCCCGAGTGCTGGGATTAAAGGCGTGCGCCACCACCGCCCGGCTAGAGCTCTCAAATGTTAAGTGAATAAATCTTTAAAAAAGAAAAGAATTTCTGCATTCAAAATTTCAGCTGGCTCCCAAAATTTGATGGAGGCTAAGGGTGGAACTCAGAGGCAGAGCACTTGTCTGGCATCAGCAAGAAGAGATGCCAGGATGAAAAAGGAAGAAGCTGCAAGAGAAGTTAACTCCCCCACCCCCATCTTTAAAAGGAGACTACAAACACCCACCTTTCAGAATCACAAAGATTAAACCAAAGACTTTTGGGCTGGAGAGATGGTTCAGAGGTTAAGAGCACTGCCTGCTCTTCCAGAGGTCCTGAGTTCAATTCCCAGCAACCACATGGTGGCTCATAACCATTTATGATGAGATCTAGTGCCCTCATGGGGTGATATGTACAGGCCAAATACTGTATACATAATAAATAAATAAATCTAAAAACAAAAAAAAAAAACCCAAAGACTTTCTCATCTGAAATACTATAGGAGCCCCTAAATTCCGAATTCCCTAGTGTGACCTAATAAACCCTGTCTGGTCAGTACTGCCCTTGTTGGACCACGTTTGGGCAGAACAGTTTGGAGGTTAACAGCTCAGATTTTGAAGCCACAGTTCAGGGTGGCTGTCTGGTTATGCAATTGCAGCATCTAAGTGGGTTGTCAAATTTCTCTGCTACCTGTGGGGATAATATTTGTTATTTTGAAATTTAGTTTTAAAAGGAGGAGGAGCTGGAGAGGTGTTTCAGTGGATAAGAGCTTGCTGTGCAACCATGCAGACCTGAGTTTGCGTCCTGTATCCAGGTGTGGATGAAACTGGCCTGAAACTCACAGAGATCCTCCTGCCTCTACCTCCCAAGTGTTGGGATTAAAGGAGTGTGCCACCAAGCATGGGTTGAAGGGGTTTTCAAGACAGGGTTTCTGTGTAGCCTTGGCTGTCCTGGAATTCTGTAGACCAGGCTGGCCTTCGAATTGAGAGATCCATTTGCCTCTGCTTCCCAAGTGCTGTGATTAAAGATGTGTGACACCGCTACTGGGCTGACCCGACCCGTGGGTCCTAGTAATTCATGGGGTCAAGGAGGACTGCAACCTGAAAAAAGAACGGGCGAGAGAGGGAAAGGACTCAAGGAAGCAATTGCTTGTCAAGAGCCGTGTATTTGAGCGCAAAGCGCCTTTTTATAATATGCTTTACAAGGGGAGGAGGTGAGAGGGGCCAGGTGGTGGGAAAGTACAGAATCTTCTTGGCCTGTGCCCTGGACATTGTATGATCTACCTATTTTCCTCAGAAGACACGGTACACTGCTTTGAATCTATCTGTAACTGCCAACCCGGAACTTTGCAGTTGCCAGGCAGTATGAAGCTGCAGGGGACGTTGTGCAGGTGGGGAGAGGTAGGGGGTGAGGGTGAGAGGCGAGGGTCTTGGCTTCTGACACTGGGCTACAAAGTAAATCTTTTTTTGTTTGTTTTTTTGAGACAGTGTTTCTCTGTGTATCCCTGACTATCCTGGACTCACTTTGTAGACCAGGCCGGCCTTGAACTCACAGAGATCCGCCTGCCTCTGCCTCCCAAGTGCTGAGATTAAAGGCGGTCACAACCACACCCAGCTCAAAGTAAATCTTAAAAGAAAAGAAAAGCCAAGTCAAGTGTGAAACCACAGTGCTGCAGGGCAGAGACAGGATTGCTGGGCAATGTAGCAAAAGGTTCAGTGAGAAGATTCTACATGTCTGTGTGCATGTGTGGTGCATTCTTCGTGTGTGTGTGTGTGTGTGTGTGTGTGTGTGTGTGTGTGTGTGTGTGTCACACATACCCATGGCATGTGTGGAAGCCAGAGGACAACTTTGTGGAGTTGGTTCTTTCCTTCCACCTTTATGTCTTTATGTGGGTTCTGGTGGTTAATCTCAAATCACCACGATTGTAGGCACCTTTGCCCACTGAGCCATCTCACTAACCATTATTACTTATTCATATCTTTGACTAAGGTCTCACTAAGGTACCCCAGGCTAGCCTTGAACTTGCAATCCTTCAGCCTCAGACTCCTTAGGAGCTGAGATTATAGGCTCGTGCCTCTAGACCTGGCTCAAGGAAAGTTGCTTTCTCCTATTTCTATTCACAGTTGCATTATTCTGTCCAGGGATGTTAGGCAAGGAAAAGGAGTAAATGGTCCTAATTGGAAGAGCCTTCCTCTTTCTCCGAAGGGCTGGGATTAAAGGCATGCACCACCATGTCCGGCCATAAATAATTTTTTTTTAATTAAAAAATAAATGTATTCCAGAGCTGGGGTTAGCTGAGTTGGTAGAGTGGTTGCCTGGTGTAGGGCAATTTCTGTTCTCAGAAGCAGCATGCACAAAAGACAAACCAAAACCCAAAGACCCTGGGTCCCACCGGCTAGGAGGGAACCTAACCAACTCCTTCAGGCTGTCTTCTGCTCCACTCACAAGCACACACGGGCCTGGTGGCGCACATCTTTAATCCCAGCACTCAGGGAGGCAGAGACAGGTGGATTTCTGTGAGTTCAAGGCCAGCCTGGTCTACAAAGTGAGTCTAGGACAGCCAGAGATACACAGAGAAACCCTGTCTCGAAAAACCTAAACAAAACAAAACTAAAACAAGAAAACAAAAAAAAACAAATGCAATTTTATTATTATATTTCTATTTTCTCTTATTTTTCTTTTGGCTTTTTGAGACTTTTTGGCTTTTTTTGGTTTCTCTGTGTAACAAGCCCTGTCTGTCCTGGAACTCGCTTTGTAGACCAGGCTTGCCACAAACTCAGAGATCCACCTGACTCTGCTTCCCGGGTGCAGGGATTAAAGGTGTTCGAGTCACCACGCCTGGCTTCTTTCTTTTTTCAAGACAGGATCTCTTTGTATAAACTTGCCTGTCCTGGAACTCGCTTTGTAGACCAGGTTGGCCTTAAACTCACAGAAATCTGCCTGCCTCTGCCTCCAGGGAGCAGGGATTAAAGGAGTGCGCCATGTCCTGTCAAGTGTAATTTTTAAAACAAAATAATAAACTGGGGGGGGGGGGAGCCACATTCATATACTGCATGGTGGTGTAAACTTTTAATTCCGGCACTCGGCAGGTGGAAACTGGAGGATCTAAATTCAAGGTTATCGGAGGTCAGTCTAGGCGACATAAGACCCTGTCTCAAAATAAAAAACAAGTTTTTAAAGGACAAAATGTGTCCTATTGTCCTATCACTTCAGCTTAATGTACAGCGGGCTGGCTCTCCAGTCTGCCAAGGTTAACGGATTTGAGGCGGGGTCCGCAGGGCTGCGCACTCTGCAGGACCCTCCCGAGCGCCAGCGTCCCAGGATCGCTGAGATCCCAGGTCCTTCCCGGCAGCCGGAAGAGACGTAAAGAGGGCGGGGCTGCGTTTTAGAAACCGGACCGTGAAGCTTTGCGCTTCCTCTTTCCAGCCAGCGCCGAGCGATGGGTGAGTGTTGCTGTGGGCCGGCCCGGGCCGCAGGGAGCGAGCTCCATCCGTCTTCATCGTGCTTCACGGCTCTGCCAGGAGCATGTTCAGCCCGAGCGTGGGCTACCAGCAGCCGTGGGGAGGGCCGGCCGTGGGGTTGGGCCGTCGAGATCGCCACGGCCGCTTCCCGGGCTCGGGGCGGCGAACAGTCCAACATGGCTACCGCGGGCCGCACGCGGATGATGACACCTGGGTATGCTGCACATTCCCGACTGCGTCGTGGGGAAGCCAACCTTGGAGAGCTGAGCGTGCGGCCCGCGCAGCGCGGGGGTCGGGAGCGGGCTAAGTCGCCGGCACCGAGGCCCGGTTGCTCAGGCCTGCGTCCTCGCTCCCACCAACAGGCATCTCTCGGGACAACTGGCACAAGCGCCGCAAGACCGGGGGTAAGAGGAAGCCCTACCACAAGAAGCGAAAGTATGAGCTGGGACGGCCTGCTGCCAACACGAAGGTGGGTGCGGATGTCGGGGCGCGGGGTCCCCGGGAGAGGCCGCTTTCCATTGCGTTAGAGCAGGGCGCGGTATGCAGCGGGGGCTGTGGTCTCTTCCTTGGTTCGGGTTTCTCTGTACTGGGGACTGGGCATGTCACCCGATGTCCACGTGCCGAGTGACTCGAAAGAGCGCCTAGGAATGGGTTCCTTTCACCTAAGCACTGCAAGCTTGGTTGGTGTGTTTTTCCTGGACTTCCCGTGTTTCAGGGGTCTGGCTTTTCTTTTTTTGGAGGTAACTAGGGTGATGAGAACGTATCCTTAGGCGTGGTTGTGGCCGTCTTGGTCACCTTTATGCCACTTGCCAATGCAAGGACTTGTCATAGTTACACTGACTGTTGCCTCCCTGTCCAGTCCGCGTTTCTCTCCCAGTACCCTCTCTGCTTGATGACCATGTTCTGGTCGTCCTGCTGTTTTCCAGATTGGCCCTCGGCGCATACACACAGTCCGAGTTCGAGGAGGCAATAAGAAGTACCGTGCCCTGAGGTTGGATGTGGGGAACTTTTCCTGGGGTTCTGAGTGTAAGTGGGGCCTTTGGGGTTGTCGATGTTTGCTGAAAGACCCTGAGGTCGTTGGTGAATTCTTCCCGATCTGATCCCTTAACTCCTACAGCTTGGGGCGATTTCTAGAGAATGTTTACAAAAGATCCCTCGAATAAAAAAGGCTGGGGGAGGTGCTTAGCCCCAAAGGCTGGGGTATTCTCTTCTGCCCTTCCTGGGGAAGGGAGGTAAAGCCGGTTGTTAACCCTATTTACATGAGGTGGGAGGTGTGTGTTAGGTGGCATGAAGTAGGTAGGTATGCGCAGCACGTGTGTGCATTAGGTATCAAATTTGGGCCTGGTGCACATTAAGCCCCGGCCCATTGAGTGTGAGTTTCTGTTTTGTGTGCAGGTTGTACTCGAAAAACAAGGATCATTGATGTTGTCTACAATGCATCCAATAACGAGCTTGTCCGCACCAAGACCCTGGTGAAGAACTGCATTGTGCTCATTGACAGCACACCGTACCGACAGTGGTACGAGTCCCACTATGCACTGCCCCTGGGCCGCAAGAAGGGGGCCAAGCTGGTGCGTGTTGTGTTTTGCTGTACCGGGTTGAGGGGAGGGCTGCCTTCTTGTGATGAGAATTTGTCCAGTTCTGCTACTGAAGGAATGAGATGAATACTTAAGTGCTGAAGAAGGCAAGCGTCAGAACCGTGGGATTCAAGAGGGCTCGGTGACCTTCCTGGTGACAGATCCGTTTGTATTCTCTTTATTCAGACTCCTGAGGAGGAAGAGATTTTAAACAAGAAGCGATCAAAGAAAATTCAAAAGAAATACGATGAAAGGAAAAAGAACGCCAAAATCAGCAGTCTTCTAGAGGAGCAGTTTCAGCAGGGCAAGCTTCTTGGTGAGATGGTTGTGGTGTTGGGGAAACAGGAGTTGGTGTGGTGTTATCACCCTCTTGCCGGGCACATTGGAAAGTTTGAACAATGGGGTTTGTTTTTTGTTTTTTTTTTTTTTTTGTTTTTCGAGACAGGGTTTCTCTGTGTAACCCTGGCTGTCCTGGACTCACTTTATAGACCAGGCTGGCCTGGGAACTCACAAAGATCCGCCTGCCTCTGCCTCCCAAGTGCTGGGATTAAAGGCATGTGCCACCACCGCCCGGCGAACAATGGGGTTTGTAAAGCATGCGTGGAGGTACTTGATGACGACGTGCTGTGAGGGTAGAGGGGAGGCATGAGGAACAATAGGTGGGGCGGGTTGGTACCCTGGCTGATGGTGCTGTCTCAGTGATGAGAACTTTGTCCAGTTCTGCTGCTGACTTCTAAGTGAGGATGAAGTGTATCTGAGGAGACAGTTGGCCTCCCTCCTGCCCTCCCAAGTATCAGACCAACGTGGGCTTGTAAGGGGCACAGATGGATTTGGTAGGGCCTCTTGTCTTATACTGAGGACCACCTATTCTCTTACAGCCTGTATTGCCTCAAGACCGGGCCAGTGTGGCAGAGCAGATGGTTATGTGCTAGAAGGCAAGGAGCTGGAGTTCTATCTGAGGAAGATCAAAGCCCGGAAAGGCAAATAAACCATCATTCACAGCTCTTGTAATAAAGGTGTTTATTCTCTATTTTATATTGTCTGTATGTTTGCATAGATTTTTCCCCCCTGCTCCATGAGCAAGACTAAGGATGAGAACTCATCTTGACTGTCTTTATTGAGACTGTATTGTCAGGCTAGAAAGACTGTCCTCTTTGTAGACTTGAGTTTTAAGGGTCCATTAGATCTGAAGTCACTACCTGTAAAAGGTTGCTTAGAAACCTAAATGAAAGCCGGGCGGTGGTGGCGCACGCCTTTAATCCCAGCACTTGGGAGGCAGAGGCAGGCGGATCTTTGTGAGTTCGAGGCCAGCCTGGTCTACAAAGTGAGTCCAGGACAGCCAAGGATACACAGAGAAACCCTGTCTCGAAAAACCAAAAAAAAAAAAAGAAACCTAAATGAAAGCTGGGTAGTTGGTGGCGGAGCACATCTTAAACCCCAGCACTTGGGAGGCAGAGGCAGGTGGATATTGAGAAAGTCTTTACTGCAAGGTTAATAGTTTGGGGGTTTTTGTCATGTTTTTGAGGCATAGTCCCACTTTGTAGCCTTGGGTGGCCTGGAGTGTCACACCAGACTGCTTTTAGCTCAAGAGAGATCCACTTTCATATGTAAGAGAAATATTTTGTTGACAGCCTTAACAGCAGATGTTTAATTGTGCTGAATTATTTCATAAAATGACCTTCCCCATCCTTGCCTTCTTTCCTGCCTCAACAGGATTATCGGCACTATGTACATCTTTTTGTTTTTCGAGACAAGGTTTCTCTGTAACACCCCTATCCTGGACTCACTCTGTAGACCAGGCTAGCCTTGAACTCACAGATCCCCCTGCTTCTGCCTCATGAGAGTACTGGGATTAAAGGCATGAACCACCACGCCTGGCTCTACATCTCTTGTTTTTTGAGATAGGGTTTCTCTAACAGCCCTGGCTATCCTTGACTCACTTTGTAGGCCAGGCTGGCCTCGAACTCACAGAGATCCGCCTGCCTCTGCCTCCTGAGTGCTGAGATTAAAGGTGTGCACCACCACGCCCTACTATGTTTCTTACTAGTCAACTCATCCTACATTTAGTATACTTGGGATCGGGATCGTCTTTTATCTTTAGTGATACAAATTGAATTCTAGGGCCTCATTTACTCCTGTTAGGCAGCCATTCTACAACCAAGGTAACATTTACAGTCCAGAGTATCTCTTGGGTGGAGCTTGGTGTGTAGGTTGCATGAGAGGTGATGTTGTGTTGTTTTGGTTTTATTTAGACAGGATTTCTCTGGTTAGTCCTGGCTATCCTGGACTCAACTTCATAGACCAGGCTGGCCTTGAACTCAGACATGAGCCTGCCTCTGCCTCCCTTGTGCTGGCATCAAAAGTGTGTTCGCTACCATACTCTACCGAGCTTAGAGGTGAGTGTCTTATTTTGAAACAGGGTCTCACTGAACTGGGAGATCCCAGTCCAGGCAGAATTAGTAGCCAGTGAGCTTCAGTGACACCCTCCAATGCTGAAGTGACAGGTGTCCTCTGTTTACGCCTTGCTTTTAATTGGGTGCTTGGGGAACCCAATGTAGGTCTTCATGCTTGCTCAGCAAGCAATCATTTTATTGTTGGATACCCCAAAGATTCAAGTTTTGTTTGGGGGGGGGGGTTCTGAGGGAAGGTCTCTGGTCCTGGCTGTCCTGGAACTCAGATCTACAAGGGTCTGTCTCTTGAGTGCTGAGATTAAAAGAGCATAGTATGGCCAGTCATGGTGGCACATGCCTTTAATCCCATATTCCCAGCACTTGGGAGGCAGAGGCAGGTGGATCTCAGGTGAGTTCAAGGATGGCCAGGGCTACACAGGAACTCTGTCTCGAAAAACCAAAAAAAAAAAAAAAACATAGTGTGGCACCCAGCAAATTTTAGAGTTCATTGGGAGCTTGCTTACAGTTCCAGAGGGTTAATTTATGGCCATCTTGGGGGAGCATTACAGTAAGCAGGTGTGTATATAGCACCTTAGCTGAGTTTACATCTGGAGTGTGAGAGGAGAGAGCTAACTCTGGGGATGGTGAACTTAAAAACTTGTATGTTTTTTGAGATGGGTTCTCGCTAGACCTGGCTGATAGGAACTCTGTAGGTTAGGCCAGCCTTGAATTCACAGGAGTCTGTTTGCCTTTTCCTCTCCAGTGCTGGTTGGTTTGGTTTTTTTTTTTTTTTACTGTGCCTGCGTACTTGTCTGGTGCCCAGAAGGGGGGATTGGGTCCCTTGAAACTGGATGGGTGCTCTTTACTACTGAGCCGTCTCTCTGGCTGGCCCTCTCATCAGTGAGTTGCTCTAAAAACAGTATTTTTTGTTTGGGATTCCAGACAGGGTTTCTCTGTAGCCCTGGCTGTCCTGGGACTCTATAGACCAGGCTGGCCTCAAACTCAGATCTGCCTGCCTCTGCTTCCTGAGTGCTGGCATTAAGGGTGTGTGTGTCAGACACAGGCATTAGTGAGCTTCCATGTTATGTCTGGGGGAGGGCATGTATGCATGTAACCCCATGTGGCTCTTGATCTCAGTTGAGTTTCCTGACCTAGTCTCCCAAGTATTAGCACAGGATTTTTACTGGGTTTTACATTTTATGTGTATGGGTGTTTGCCAACTTATATGCACTCCCCTGACAATTGTGAACTGCTATGTGGTGCTAGGGAGCACATTTCTAGAGCCCTCTCTTCAGCCCAAGGTTTCATTTTCAGATTGGGTTCAATTTTGTGCTAATCTTCCAACTGGTAGGATACAAGTGTGTGCCATAAAGCTGATCCAAGAATTGTTTCTAGGACATTTTGCCTTGTGGTTTTATTGTATTGAAACAAGTTCTTTTTCTTTTTTTTTTTTTTTTTTTAGTTTTTTTTCCAGACAAGTTTTCTCTGTGTAGCCTTGGCTGTCCTGGACTCACTTTGTAGACCAGGCTGGCCTCGAACTCAAATCCTCCTGCTTCTGCCTCCTGAGTCCTTGGGATTAAAGGCCTGCACCACCACACCCAGCCCAGAGCAGGCTTTTACAACTCTGCTCTCCATGAACTACGACCTCTTAATGCTGGGCCACCAGGACAAATTCCCAAACCTGATTCCACCTGCATCTTAGGCAAATGCCAACCAAATTAAACAAGTAATTAACAATGGACGGATGGGTATATTCTTGTGAACAGAAAGCCAACATTACAGATGAAGGTTCGCCTTCAGAGTGGGTGAGGTTACTGGGGTAAGGGATGTGTGTCAAGTTTGACTCTGAAGCAGCTGTCCCCTGGCCAGCAGCACAGCAGAAATGCCACTTCCTGAACTCAGTACTAAATCACAGCACAAAGAGGCTAGGATTAGAGCTGGGCACCAGGCACGATGTTCGGGATGTTGACGCCCCTCAGTATTTGAGGCCACTGGCTTAACTTCCCAGGGCCAGGCAACAGGGAAGATAACCTTACCTCCGTGTTTGGTTTTCTAGTTTCGCTTCCCCAAGCAATCCCGCTTTAACGCTAAGGGGGGCACCCTACCCCCAGCTCTGACTGCTCTCCCATCTGTCCCCAAATGCCTTTCCCAGAAAAGCTCTACGCGGTGGCTGGTAGGACCGAGGGCAGCTGGCGGTCACAGCAGAGCGGGTTCTCAGGGTTCCAGGGCTTCATCCCCAGATTCCGCAGCCTCATCAATGCGGCCCGCAGCCTCTTCGCCTCCAGACTCGGTCCGGAAGCGGCGCAGGTGCGGGGTCCTGGGGGCGCCACGCGCTCGGCCGAGGTTCCGCAGGCTTAGGGCGGGCGAGGGCGCCCCTGGGCCCAGGAAGCGGCTCAGCAGCGGGGTCTGCGTGGCAAGCGCGGGCAGGTCTGACCTCGGGGGCGTCTCCACCTGTAGGCGCTGCTCAGGGTCATCGCTCATGCTGCAGGGGGCGAGCAAAGACTAGTATTGACGGTGGGAAGACTCGTTAGTGTCCCCATAGGGTGCCCAGAGACTAGGCTTCCGTTTCCATATCAAATCCTGACTCACCGCAGGCTGAAGGTGGACCCCAGGAAGGAAGGACGCAGCGACTCAGCGGCTGTGGCCACGGTATAGGGTGGCTGAGGTTGGGCCTCATCCCAGTACGTGTCCCTCTCAGCAGGAGGCAGGTTCTGGTACATGTCATCCACCGAGAGCAGGGACACCTAGGCCAGTGGAAAGGCAAGGAGTTAGGCCACAAGCATTTCTCTGCACACCTGACTATCTTTGTCCCCAGTTTCCTACCCCACCCCTAACCTGCAAGTTTCGGTCTATGAGCTGATTGGTCTCAAAGTCGTCGTCATCCTCACCAAAGGGGTTAATGAGCTGTTCAGCCACCTATGAATTACAGAAATGGTGTATTGTGGGCTCAAAGCTCCCCTCCCCGTCTGCCCAGCATTGCAGCGTGATAGCCCACCTCTGCAGAGTAGGATGCCATACCTACCTTGAGCCAACCAGCATAAAAGAAAAACTGTAGCAACGTGGTGAGAGGCACAAACATATCCAGGTCCCCTAGAGCTGGAGAGGCCTCCTTGCCTGGCTCCAGAGGTTCCTGAAGTTTGGCAGCCCCCCTTTTCTGTCTCCACAAACTGGCGACCCACCAGGGAAAGAGCGAAGAAGGAATATACAGCTATTGTCACCACCTGGAGAAGGAAAAGCCAGTACCAGAGTACACTGAGACGACAAATTTTGTTCCTGTCTCTGAGAGCCTGGAGAAGTGTGACAATTAAGCAGCAGCTCGGTAGCAGCAGCAATGGGGACAGGTTCATCTTTTTGTTTTGAAATGGGTTCTATGTAGCCCTGGCTGTCCTGGAGCTTGCTATGTAGACCAGGCTGGCCTCGAACTCAACAGAGATCCTTCTGCCTCTGTCTCCCAAGTGCTGGTATTAAAGATGTATGCCATCGTGCCTGGCAGGACATTGATGGGTTTGGAGGATGACCCTCAGCAGTTCAGTGCTTCCTGAGATGCCTTGGCCCAGGTAAAGAGCTTGGTATCTCATTCACCATAGGACATCCACCTGCCGGGCAGTTACCTGGGTGTAGACAAGGGGGATGCTGATCCAGTCATAGTGGAACAGCATGCTGCACTTGGCACGGTACTTGTTCAGCTCCTAGAGAAAGATGATTGGGAGGGTGTCAGAGGAGACAAAGAAGGAAGACGAGAAAGAAAACAGGCCCACACACAACAGGCCTGGGCCAGGCCTGAGGCTGCCCTGCTCTCAGTTGTTACCAGCCTGGGGTGTTTAGGAAAGAAAGCAATATAGGAAAGTAGCAAAAAAAAAAAAAAAAAAAAAAGGCTGGGTGTGGTGGCACAGGCCTTTAATCCCAGCACTTGGGAGGCAGAGGCAGGCGGATCATTGTGAGTTTGAGGCCAGCCTGGTCTACAAAGTGAGTCCAGGACAGCCAGAGCTGTTACACAGAAACCCTGTCTCAAAAAAGCAAAAAAAAAGCCGGGCGGTGGTGGCGCACGCCTTTAATCCCAGCACTTGGGAGGCAGAGGCAGGTGGATCTTTGCGAGTTCGAGGCCAGGCGCACGCCTTTAATCCCAGCACTTGGGAGGCAGAGGCAGGTGGATCTTTGCGAGTTCGAGGCCAGCCTGGTCTACAAAGCGAGTCCAGGAAAGCCAGAGCTGTTAAACAGAGAAACCCTGTCTCGAAAAACCAAAAAAAAAAAAAAAAAGCAAAAAAGAAAAGGACATTCCAGACCTGGAGCCAGAATGAATCCCAGCATCGCCAACCAGGTGTGTTGGTTGTGTGAAGGAGTTTCAACTCCATGCCTCAGTTTCCTTATACCGGGCGTGGTGGCACACGCCTTTACTCCCAGTACTGGGGGTGGGGTGAGTAGAGGCAGGTGGATCAGTCAGGGCTACACAGAGAAACCCTGTCGTGAAAAACTAAAAAAAAGGGCTGGAGAGATGGCTCAGTGGTTAAGAGCACTGGCTGTTCTTCCAAAGGACCTGGGTTCAAATCCCAGCACCCACATGGCAGTTCACAGCTGTCTGTAACTCCTGTTCCAGGGATCTGACACCCTCACACAGACATACATGCAACACCAATGTACATAAAATAAAAATAAAGAATTTTTTAAAAATGGGATGATAATAGTAGCTGTCTCAAGGGTTATTTTGAGGACTGAGTCAACGTAAGCATATGCTTCCAAAGTGCATTGATGATGGCAGAATTGCCATGAGTTCAAGGCCAGCCTGGGCTAATAGTGAGTTCCAGCCGGGCGTGGTGGCGCACGCCTTTAATCCCAGCACTCGGGAGGCAGAGGTAGGCGGATCTCTGTGAGTTCGAGGCCAGCCTGGTCTACAAAGTGAGTCCAGGACAGCCAGAAATACACAGAGAAACCCTGTCTCGAAAAACCAAAAAAAAAAAAAAAAAATAGTGAGTTCCGTGCAAGCTTGAGGCATGGAGGGTAATCCTGTATTCCCCAGCTCCCCCACCCCCCCAAAAAAGAAGAGTGTGGTATATAGTTGGTACCTTTTAGGTCTTGAGAACCAAAATTATTGTTCTGAAGCTAGAGAAAGGAGAGTCAAGGATCCAAATCCTGAACTGACTTACTTCTAGTATGAGACAGAGAGTGATGTCGTCATGGATCCGTCCATCCCTGCGGGCCTGGGCAGCTAGGTTAGTGAACCATACGCAAGGGACCCAGTACTTGTTAAAGTCACATTTCAAGCTCTCAAACTTTTTCCTTTCTTCCTGAGACATGAAACCTGCCAGGGGAAGAAGGTAAGGTGCAGACATCCTCTGACACCAGGGGTTGCTAGTGGCCCTGACTCTGGGTGTTCTCCCTTAAACCCATGGCCCTCCCTTCCTCCCTCCCTAGAAGCACCTTTCCATCACGGAAGGAAAGCTAAGACGACAGCTTCCGTCCAGCCACCCACCCAGGGGATGCAACCTGCAGGCACCTGCGTCCACCACGTGTTCCATGGTGGGGAAGCGCTTGAGCACACGGGTGCTCACGGAACGTAGTACCAAGACCGATGCCAGGTTGGCATAGCGAATAAGAGTTCGGCGTAGCAAACGGCCACTCTGGTCCACACCATGCACACTGGCCGAGATGACACACATTAACTGGTCTGGCAGTGGAATGCTTGTGTACTGAGACCACCAACGGTTCACCACCAAACTCACGAAGAAACCTAGTGGTCCACCATGGGTAACAGGGACAGAAAGAAGGATGCTAGGCACTAGAAAGGGGTTGAGGATTCTAGTGCCCTTCTGGACCTACTGCCTTGCTGGGAAAGTCAGGCGAGGAGGAGGCAGAGAGTACAAACTTTCAGGGAAGAGGGAAATGGGATCTGAGGCCAGGTATTATTAACTCTGAGACCTTTTCCCATGAGGGTGGGGAGGGCCTATCCCTTTTCCCTAGAATCTGTTTGGTACCCAGGGTGGAGTTATAAAGCCAGTGGGTGTCTTCTTTTGCAGTAAAGATTGAGGGTCCAGCAAATGACAGACAAGAAGTAACCCAGAGGAAACTGGACCCAAGCTCTATCCCTTATGTCTGCTGGTTGACTCCATGCCATGCTGCCCAGAGTTGTCACCTGAACCCAAAGGTCAAAAATAATGGTCAGGATACAAGGGAAAACCAGATGGTGGCCTCACCCAGCACAAAGGACAAGGGGATGAGATCTGCTGAGCGGTTGCAGTATCGGGCCACCTGGGCATAAATATGCTTCTGCTCTTGAGTCAGCAGCAGCCTAGGGAATGTCAGGCAGAGAGCTGGGTTGGAAGGAGGCTGGCAGCGCAGGTCCCCACAGGCCAGGGCTCAGAGCTGTCCTCACCTGTAGACTATGCTGAGCACAGCATACAAGGCACAGAAGAGCAGGAACTCTTTGTACAGGAGCTTGTAGATGCTGCCCCTCCAGCGGAGGAGCAGGCCAGAGAAGGCCCCGAAGCGTGCTTCTGCCACTTTCAGAGTGTAAGACACCGTCATGGTGCTGGGGCCTGGACAGAAGGTCACAGAGCTGTTCTCTGCTTGTCTTCCCATCAAGTCTAGCACTCCAAGCAAATTCCCCTCATCCCTGGTCTCTCACTCATCTTCACCCTGTGTCTGTATAAACCATCCTGTGCAGAGCATGACTGAAGCCAGGATGCAGCTGGGCAAGGAGAGGCTGAACTTTGTGCCTCTCACACAGAGGTTTCCCCACAACTCTTCTTGTACCTTTGGAGCTGGGATTGGTAGATTCTGAGGGGCTGAGGACCACAGCCCCAAGTTTCTGGGTATGATGGTATGAGTGCAACCCTAGCACTCAGTCAGTCAAGGCAGGAGGTCACGAGTTCAAAGCCAGCACATGCCATAGAGCAAGACCTTGTCTCAAGACAAACAGGCCCAGCTCTGGACCACAGGCACCACTTCTCCCTGGAGCTTCCCCTTGAAACTTAGTTACCTGGTCTCCCAGGCCCCAGGGCCCTCTAATCCCCACTCACAGCTGCCTACCTGTTCCGAGCAGCAACCTGGAAGAACAGGAGCAGACTCTACCCTTCCCAATCTTAAATGGCTCCTGGGTCCATAAAGTTAGGTTGGACTGATGCTGTCATTGATGGATGGAGGTTGTCATCCAGCTGCTCCTGGGAACTGGGTGTGTGCTACTAGTCCTATGGGGCTGGGCTGGTCTTTGTGTAACAAAAGTGCCAAGTGTCCTGACCTCACAACTCACACAAGTGATAGATACCATGTCCTTTAAACTAGGGACAACAGGGATTGCTCTCCTGTGCTCCAGGTGAGGTGACAGTTCAGGGCAAGCTGGTGTCATATTTATCGGCTGCTGACCACAGAGTACTAACTAAGGGATAGACAGACACTGTTCCGAGGACACCATTTTATCTTCCTCTCAAGGGCTCTTCATCATCTCTTCAGCAGGTAGGAATCACTCCAGTTTCAGCTGGGCGTGGTGGCGCACGCCTTTGATCCCAGCGCTCGGGAGTGCAGAGGCAGGTGGATCTCTGTGAGTTGGAGACTGGCCTGGTCTACAGAGTGAGTCCGGGACAGCCAGGACTATTACACAGAGAAACCCTGTTTTGAAAAAAAAAAAGAATCACTCCAGTTTCACAGATTAGGTTCCAAGAGGCAAATGACTTGCTTGAGATCACACATGTAGGTCCTGTTGGAGGCGGGAGACAAAGCCTCAGCTTCTGGACTTGAAAGGCTGGATGTTGCCCTGATTGAAACTCAGAGCAGGACTTGAGCACTGAGACCAGCATCCTTGACACAGTGGCCTCAGCACGGTGCCAGGCTTCCGTCCCAGGCTCTGGGGGTCCTGGTCAGGCCATGTCCATGCCATAGGATTAAAGAGGACATGCTTCTAAGAACTTGGACCATGGTGCACACCCCTTTTAAGTTCTGTGTCCAACGTCTTCACTCCTAGATGTTCTCAGGGACTGGCTGTCCCTTAAATGTTTTATTTCAAGTTTTTGTGTGTAGGTGAGTGCGTTTATGCATGGCTTCCAGAGGTCAGAAGAGGGTGTTGGACCCCCTGGAGCTGCCATTGTTAGTGGCGTTGTTACTGGCTGTTGTTAGCTGAGAACTGAACGCACTCATCTGGAAAAGAAGTATTCTATGTGCATGCTCTTAATTGATGAGCCATTTCTCTAGCTCCAAAATATAGCATTTTTATTATTTGAGGATTTCATACAATGTATTTTCCCCCAACTCTGAGTTTAGCCTCAACAATCTCCCTACTCCCCAATTCATTCTCTTTCTGCCATAATCCATCAAGTCCAGTTTGTGCTGACCATATACTCCAGAGTATAGGGCCATCCACTGGACCGTGTCAACCTACCAGAGGTCACATTCTTAAATCTCCAAGTTAGAGTTTCTCCCCTGGAAGCCATGAACAGAACTGTCCATAGCTCCTCAGTAAGGGGTAGGGGCTCGTGAACTCCTTCTTCTTCCATTGCTAGAGTGTCGCCTGGCTTGGTCAATGTGCTGGTCCTGTTCAGGCACCACAGGGGCTGTAAGCTCGTGAGTGTGTGGTCCTGTCATTTCCACATGTTCTCTCAAGAGGTCCTCAACTCTGGCTCTTACCATTTTTTTCCTCCTCATCTTTTGTGGTGGTACCTGAGCCTTGGGATGGGGTTATAGTTTTAATTTATGTGTGGGTGCATTTGCCTGTTTGACTTGATTCAAATGCGGCCATCAGAGGGACAATTTGTGGGAATCAGATCTCTCCTCCTACCACATGGATCCTGAGGATTGAATTCATGTCATCAGTCTGGCAGCAGGCACGTTTACTTGCTGAACCCTCTAGTCAGCCTTTCCAGCCCATTTTTGTTCCTTTCATTGTTTAGTTTTGTTGGTTTTTCGAGACAGGGTTTCTCTGTATATCCTTGACTGTCATGGACTCACTTGGTAGACCAGGCTGGCCTTGAACTCACAGAGATTCGCCTGCCTCTGCCTCTGGACTGCTGGTATCAAGGGCACGCACCACTATGCTTGCCTTATTTTGGCTTTTCTGAAACAGGATGTCAGCATGTATCCCAGGCGGACCAGGGCTTTATCCTCCTGCCTCAGCTTCCCAGTTGCTGGGATTACAAGCATTTAGCAGCAGGGCCTTCATCTCTCCAACTTTTTTTTTTTTTTTGAGATAGGGTTTCTCTGTGTAGCCCTGGCTGTCCTGGACTAACTTTGTAGACCAGGCTGGCCTGGACACAGAGATCCACCTGCCTCTGCGTCCTGAGTTCTGGAATTAAAGGCATTCACCACCATGCCAGGCAATTACAGACAGTGGTGAACTGCCATGTGGGTGCTGGGATTTGAACCAGGGTCCTTTGGAAGAACGGTCAGTGCTCTTAACAGCTGAGCCATCTCTCCAGCCCCTTTTTTGTTTTTTTTTTCAAGACAAAGTTTCTCTGTGTAGCCCTGGCTGTCCTGGACTCACTCTGTAGACAAGGCTGGCCTTGAACTCATAGAGATCCACCTGCCTCTGCCTCCTGAGTGCTGGGATTAAAGGTGTGCACCACCACTGCCTGGCTGGAGAGATTCTATCCTCATCCTGATCTTGGCTTTTACCCTTCTTTTCCCTTCTCTTCCCTTCCTTCCCTTCCATCTGTCCTTCTTTACTGTCTCCATTGCTTCCTTGATATCTTGTGCCTCACACCTTCATGGCCCTTGCGCTTGAAACTGTAACCAGCTTTCTAGTTTGTGAATCCACTGCAGTGTTAAGACCTGTTAAGGTTCATGACCTGCAGCTTCAGTCGTAGGAAGGAGAAGGGAAACCCATCTATCTCCCCACCCTCCTGAGCTACCTTATCTCCCTCCCCACTGAGGATGGGTCTCTTTTCCCTGCTTTATGATCCTAGAAAGGGAACCTTTCAGTCCATAAATCGCACGCCCTAACCTACTTCTCTATTTTCTTCTTGCTGGTCCTACCTACTGATGCCCTTCCCTTCCTACAGGGAAGTTGGATATGTGGCTTCCTACTTAACCACATGGGGTGGGCATTCCCAAGCTCTCCAAGCTTTGTGACCTCAGGCAAGCTATTTGTTTATTTTGAAAGGGTTTCGTGCAGCTGGGGCTCTCCTCAATCTCTCTAATTGAGCATGATCTTTACTTTCTGATCTTCCTGACTCTACCGTCCAAGTGCTAGGATCACAGACAAATGCCATCACACCAACCTAACTTCTTTTTGCTTCATCAGTGAATCTCACCAAGAGTAAATGGAGATAATACCAATTTAACTGAGTTGCTGGAAATATTAGTTAATATATAAAGTACTCAGATGAGCAGGGAGAAAGCATGAAGCATAGTCTATCTAGCTGTTAGCAATTGTCGGGGGGGGGCAGGAGTGGGATAGGAGTCTCATGTGGCCTATGCTGACCTCAACTTCCCTGTGTGGGTGAGGATGTCCTTGAATTTATAACCCTCTTATTTCTAAATCTCCAGTGCTGGGATTACAGGTGTGTATCACTACACCTCGTTTTTGTTAGTTTGTTTGTTTTGGTTTTTTGAGACAGGGCTTCTCTGTGTATCCCTGGCTGTCCTCGACTCACTTTGTAGACCAGGCTGTCCTTGAACTCACAGAGATCTGCCTGCCTCTGCCTCCCAAATGCTGGGATTAAAGGTGTGTGCCATCACGCCCAGAAATTACAGACAGCTGTGAACTGCCACGTGTGGGCTGGGATTTGAACCCCAGTCCTTTGGAAGAACAGCCAGAGCTCTTAACCGCTGAGCCATCTCTCCAGTCCCACCACACCTAGTTTCATGCTGTATTGGGAATTGAACCCAGGGCCTCCTGCATGTTAGACTTGCACTCTACTGTGGTATGTGTAGCAGTAAATTTTTATTTATCAATCATATATTTATTAATACTCAACAATTACCTAACAATTGCTTATAAATTTCCTAAATTCTAAAACCCAAATCTGATGGGGTGGTGTTAAGCATTCTAAATGTTGATTGGTCCTTCTTGCTGTCTGTTACTTACTGGTTGGTTAAATAAATGCTGAGTCCTGGAGATTGGGCAAAGATGGAGGTAGGCAGGACTAAGATGAGCAGGCTTCTTGAGAGAGAGAGAGCATCTTGACAGGAAGAAGCTCGCAGGAGAAGCCAGGAGCAAACAAGGAGGACACGCCATAGGGTAGATTAAAGAAGGTCATCCCACGTGACCTGGAACATCATAGCATAGAGAATAACAGTCCAAAGGGACGTATTATGTATGGGGTCATATTTGGGTAATAGAATTATGAGCTAGCTTAGATAGGCTAGGATTGCACAATTCAGGCTTAGGCTTGTTAAAATCCACATAGTGTCTGTGTGTATTCATTTTTATAAAGGCGGGTTAAGGATTAACACCACTGACCAATTAATGATAATATAAATACTGGTTAAACCATCTAATTAGCCAATATTTTTTCTGCACAAACCCTAACTCTAAAACCTAGCACCTAAAACTTCTTAATACCTACAAAACAATCATTTAACATTAACCTAAAGTTTCTTAAAAGGATATTTTCCTCTGGGTGTGGATCCTCATGAATGGCTGGTTGGTCTTCATCTAATCTTTTAGTCTTAAAGTCTCTGAATTTTGTTCATCAGATCCTAAGATAGTTTTTTTTTTTTTTTTTTTGGTTTTTCAAGACAGGGTTTCTCTGTGTAACAGCCCTGGCTGTCCTGGACTCAGTTTGTAGACCAGGCTGGCCTTGAACTCACAGAGATCCGCCTGCCTATGCCTCCCAAGTGCTGGGATTAAAGGCATGTGCCACCATGCCCGGCTCTCCTAAGATAGTTTATCAAGCAGGAATTTCCTTTGTGGTCTTCGAGTCCAATTATTTATCAGATGAAAAGTTTCTTAGCCTCACCATTCAGATGCTTTAGGTCTGCAAGGGTCTTGCTACAGTGTTCTGTCCAATCCTAAGCCCCTGGGCTCCGAGGGGAGATAATTCCCTGCCTGGATGCTCCAGAATGCCAGGGAGAATCCATCCCCAGACCGGTAACAGGTCAATACAAGAGGGTGAAGCCTCCCGGTGAGACTGTGATGAGAGTTTCTCTGCCAGAGGAAGAGGAGGTGAGACAGGAGGAGAGAGAGCCTCTGTCCACGAGAGTCTTGACTTAAATATCTTCACCTGTTGTAATGAATTTGCAACATGATTTTGGGCAGAACCTTTCGTGTGTGCTTCCAAGTCATACCCCTGGGCATTGTCTCTCCATAGCTTTTCTTGCAGAGGGCTGAGGAGCAACAGGCAGTCTGGAGATTGTGTGATCTGTTGTCATGGATCCTAGGGCGGGCTCCTCAGGGCATGTCCCCCATCCAAAGTCCTATGATCAAAAAAGTCATCCGTCCTTGGTGGGTTCCCAAGGATATGTCACGTCAGATATAAATCTTTTACCTTAAAGTCCCAGATATAAATCTTTTACCTTAAAGTCCCAGATATAAATCTTTTACCTTAAAGTCCAGGCTTTTGTTATTCCAAGATCTCTATGCTATTAAATGCTATCACTAACCCCACCACACTTCCCCCTTCTCACTAAACAATTAATTTTCCCTAATATACTTATGTGTCTGTAATAAAAACAATCATATGAATTATTTATGTACGATACATAAGCAAAATAAAAATAAATTTCTATCAATAAATATATGTACATAAACAAAATAAGCATAAATTTCTATCAATATTATATATACATATAATGCTTACATCTTTTGACAATCAAAATACAATAAGGCAAGATATCTACCCATAATACAAAATAATATATGAAAAATATCCTTAAATTAACCTTGATTTTATAAATATATAAAATAATATATATAATAACTCTAAATCTTATCAATAAACATAAAAGAAGATTATTTTTAAAATAATCTTAAATTTATGAAATATTTCTAATTATTTTTTAATAATTAGAAGAGATAGGAAAAGAAAGGAAAAGAAAAGAAAAGAAGAAAGAGATCCCTGAATTCACCCCCTTTTCCTTGCCCATAATAAATCCATTCTTACATCCATTCGTCATATCCATTTATCCTAGATGATGACAAACAATCACAACATATAACATACAACAAAACAAACAAACAAAAAATTTTATCCCAACTTTAGGGAAAAGAGGTGAAAATATAGTTTTTGGGGTACCCTTAAAAAATTGAAAAAAGAGCCGGGCGGTGGTGGCGCACGCCTTTAATCCCAGCACTTGGGAGGCAGAGGCAGGTGGATCTTTGTGAGTTCGAGGCCAGCCTGGTCTACAAAGTGAGTCCAGAACAGCCAAGGATACACAGAGAAACTCTGTCTCGAAAAACCAAAAAAAAAAAAATTGATTTGCATGCATAATTTGGAAAAATTAGTAATTGAAGCAGTTTGTTAGGTTGGATCCTTTGGTCTATTTGTCTTGTCGTTATTGTCATTTAGTCTTTGGTTCCGGAAATAAATTTTTTCGAGAAAAGCATATATTTATTTTTGTAAGACCGTTTGCAGCATAAGCTCCATTCATGCTAGATGAAGGAATGAAATATTATGAACATTAGACAGTTAATAAAATACTCTTATCAAGCAAAGACATTCATGTCTCACCAAATAGGAGGTTCTCTCTGGTCAGATCTGATCTTTATATGTTTTGTTGTTATCCATATCTTTTTTTTTTTTTTTTTTGGTTTTTCGAGACAGAGTTTCTCT
>CAJQZJ010001750.1:409640-506293 GCA_907164525.1 Lophiomys imhausi | reverse complement strand
CACCACCGCCCGGCTCTTTTTTTTTTTTTTTAAAGATGTATTTATTATGTATACAGTGTTCTGTCTGCAGGTATATCTGCAGGCCAGAAGAGGGCACCAGATTTCATTATGGATGGTTGTGAGCCACCATGTGGTTGCTGGGAACTGAACTCATGACCTCTGGAAGAGCAGCCAGTGCTCCTAACTGCTGAGCCATCTCTCCAGCCCGTTATCCATATCTTTCCATTCCCTGTAGATACATATGCATAACCACGCCCCCATCTTAGCACTATTGCAGGTTTCCATTTTAAAGTCAAAATGTCCTTATATTATATTGGTTGATTTAATTCTTCAGTTTTCTCTATAACCCAGTGTCTTTCAGCTGCAGTGGTACCTTTTTCATCAACCTTCAAAAAATTTAAAACTAGTAAAGGAATTATGTAGTCTGTCCCTGGGATCCCTTAATTCCTCCTTTTGTTTAAGAAGCATCTCCTTTAAGGTATGATTGGCTCTTTCTACAATTGCTTGTCTTGTAGGATTGTGAGGTATACCAGTAACAAGTTTTATATTATAATATGTAAAGAATTGTTTCATTTTATTAGATACATATGCAGGAGCATTATCAGTCTTTTTTTTTTTTTCCTTTAGGTTTTTGAGACAGGGTTTCTCTGTGTATCTCTGGCTGTCCTGGACTCACTTTGTAGACCAGGCTGGCCTTGAACTCAGAGAGATCTGCTTGCTTCTTCCTCCCTGAGTGCTGGGATTAAAGGCGTGCGCTACCACACCCAGAAATTATAGACAGCTGTGTACTACCATGAGGGTGCTGGGATTTGAACCCAGATCCTTTGGAAGAGCAGACAGTGCTTTTAACCGCTGAGCCATCTCACCAGTCCCTCCACACCTAGTTTCATTCTGTATTGGGAATTGAACCCAACCCAGGGCCTCCTGCATGTTAGACTTGCACTCTACTGTGGTGTGAGTTTATTAAAACCAATTGTGAGAATGTCTTTGTTTAATCCAAGGAGAGAGGCTGCTTAAGACACAGGTGTAGCCGGGCAGTGGTGGCGCACGCCTTTAATCCCAGCACTTGGGAGGCAGAGGCAGGCGGATCTTTGCGAGTTCGAGGCCAGTGTGGTCTCCAAAGTGAGTCCAGGACAGCCAGGGCTAAACAGAGAAACCCTGTCTCGAAAAACCAAAAAAAAAGACACAGGTGTAAAGTATTAACTGTCTCGTGAGTTAGCAGGGGCGTGGCTTAGCCAGCTACAGCATGTAAACTCTGAGGATTTGGGAGAGAGGAATAAAAAGCCAGAGCCCCAAGGAGAAGGGGGCTCTACAAAGAAGAGAAAAGGGGGTCTACAAAGACGAGAATGTGCTACAAAGAAAAAGGAGGTTGCTGCTCTTCTGGCTGCTGGTGCCCCCCCAACGTGTTGCTTGTTCTTCCTGCTGCTGTCTCCTGGACTTCTACCGAGACTAGTATTGCCCCCAAAGAACCCAACAACTCTAGTCAGCAGGAAGTAGTTCAAAGACACCTATGTCCCTTCTCCCTCTAACCTTCTTTCTCTCCTGCATAGTATTGGAGGGTTGGAAGGGAGGTAGAGGTATTAACTACAGTAAAATAAATTACAGTGTATAATTAAGTATGATAATAAGATAATAAAGGCTGCTTGCTACACTCCACCAAATGATCTGCATTCTCAACCCTTTTCTCTCTGTGTGTTTGTTCTCTCTGTCTCTGTCTCTGTCTCTGTCTCTCTCTCTCTCTCTCTCTCTCTCTCTCTCTCTCGTGTGTGTGTGTGTGTGTGTGTGTGTGTGTGTGTGCGTGTGTGTGTTCTCTGTGTGTGTTCTCTCCTCTGTATCTATCTCTCTCGGTGTAGTCTCTCTGTGTGGTATCTCTCTCTATGGTCCCTTTCTCTCTGCATGGGACTGGCTAGCTACCTGGCTGTTCCTGCTCATATATTCACAGGTGGAGGCCAGTGATCAACCTTTGGGTGTCATTCCTTAGGAGCTGTTCCCTTTGTTTTTTGAGACAGGGCCTCTTACTAGGACCTGGGACTTGTGGATTAAGCCAGGCTAGCCATGTCAGCTCCAGGGATTCACCTGACTTCCCCTCATAAGGGTGTGTCACCATGCCTGGCTTTTTACATGAGATGTATCCCAGCCTCCTGCTTTAGATCCTTCCTTCCTTCCTTCCTTCCTTCTATCCTTCCCATTTTGATTCAGGTTCTTTCTATAGCCCTGGCCATCCTGGGACACAGTGTGTAGACCAGGCTGGCCTCAAACTCAGAGATCCGCCTGCCTCTGCTTCCTGAGGGCTGGGATGAAGGTGTGCGCCACCACTGACTCTGCTTGCTTTACATCTTTAAATTATATTTATGTATTTACTTATTTTGTGTGTGAGTCAGTTCTCTCCTTCTACCATGTGAGTCCCAGGGATTGAATTTAGGTTGTTAGTGGCAAGTGCTTCTACCCAATGGAGCCATCCCATCAGCACTCTTCACACTTTTTAAAAATTAAAAGTATTTGTTTAATATTATAAATGTGTGTGATGTGCATGTTCAGGTCAGAGGACAGTTGGAGTTGATTTTGTGGGATCCCTTTACCCCTTTATGTTGGCTCTGGGGGTGCAAGAGAGTCCAGGACAGCCAGGACTACACGGAGAAACCCTGTCTCAAAAAAAACAAAAACAAAACAAAAAAGAGAGATATTTTTAGTTAGATTATAGGTTTTAGAATTAGGGTTTGGGTTTTAGGATTTAGAAATTTTATAGGTAATTGTTAAGTGTTAATAAATATGTAATGTATAAATAAAAATTTTCTGTTACACAGTGTTTCCTCCTGAATCTCAACCCTAACCTTTGCAAGTACCTCTATTTCTTGACTCTTCTTCCTCTCTTACTGAGTCCGAGTTGCCAAGGGACCTGCTCAATAGCGCAGGAGGCCTGACAGCAACATTCAGGCATGGACACTCAGAATTCAGAGAAGTCTCCAGTTCAACCCAGCTTCATACTGTGGAAAGATGAAGAGAGCTTGGAAGAGGAACATGGTGAAGTATAGGAGGTAGACAGGGGCAAGGACACAGGACCAGCAACCTCACAAAAATCAAGCAACTGTGATTAGTAGTCAGTCCAACTTGTGTTCAGATCTTAGATCTGGCCCTGGAGAGCTGAGTTGACCTTGGAGAAATTGTTGCATCCCTGCAAGCTTTTATTTCCTTGTAAGGATTATAATCACCTCCATGTCATAGACTTACCAAGAGCAATGAATAGACTAATTGCCCAGGTCAGTGCCTGGGACATGAGAGGCCCATAGATGGGGAGGAGGTGACACAGGGGTTGGAGACACAGGGGGACCCTTATATTACAGCCGGGAACAGAGCTCAGCGGTACAACACTTGTCTACATGCACAGGGCCCTTGGTTTGATACCAGGACTGAGGGTTGAGACCAATAACAGCATCTAGAACGATCTGGTGTTCTGGCTCCCAGGGGAGAGTTCAAACATCTTGTTGACTTCCCAAGTTAGACAGTTGTCTAGGGTGTAGCTCTGCATAGATAACTTTCTTTTTTATTTCTTTCTTTTTTTGGGGAGGGGGGTGGTTTGAGACAGGGTTTCTCTGTGTAATATCCTTGGCTGTCCTGGAATTCATTCTGTAGACCAGGCTGGCTTTGAACTCACAGAGATCCGCCTGCCTTCACCTGGAGAGGGCTGGGATCGAAGTCAAGCTTCACCACTGCCTGGCTCTTTCTTTCTTTCTTTCTTTCTTTCTTTCTTTCTTTCTTTCTTCCTTCCTTCCTTCCTTCCTTCTCTCTCTCTCTCTTTCTTCCTTCCTTCCTTCCTTCTCTCTTTTTCTTTCTTTCTTTCTTTCTTCCTTCCTTCCTTCTCTCTCTCTCTTTCTTTCTTCCTTCCTTCCTTCTCTCTCTCTCTCTTTCTTCCTTCCTTCCTTCCTTCCTTCCTTCCTTCCTTCCTTCCTTCCTTCCTTCTCTCTCTCTCTCTCTTCCTTCCTTCCTTCTCTCTCTTTCTCTCTCTCTCTCTCTCTCTCTCTCTCTCTCTCTCTCTCTCTCACTCATGTATTTTATGTACTAGTGTTCTGTCTGCATGTACACCTAGATGCCAGAAGAGGGCATCAGATCTCTTTATAGATCATGAGCCACCATGTGGTGGGAATTGAATTTAGGATCCCTGGAAAAGAAGCCAGTGCTCTTAACCACTGAGCCATCTCACCACCCCCTAGATTACTTTCTTTTCTTTCTTTTTCTTTTTTCTTTTTTTTTTTTTTTGAGACAGGGTTTTTCTGTATATCCCTGCCTATCCTGAACTCACTTTGTAGACCAGGGTACCCTCGAACTCACAGAGATCTGCCTGCCTTTGCCTCCCAAGTGCTGGGATTAAAAGCATACACCACCACGCCCAGCCCTAGATTACCTTAACTGGCTTGAAGCCTTGGGCTCAATCCCTAGCATTGGAGAGGGAATGAAAAAAACAGGTGTTCAGGAGGCTTGGATCTGAGGTGTCCTTGGGTCTGAGGACAGAAACCAGTGGAGGAAAGCATAGGAAGAGGGCAGGACATACCTGAAGGGATTTCAGTATAGAGCCCTTGTTTTCTATGGCAAAAGTGGGTCTGATAGCCTGAGCTCAACCTTCAGTCTCAGGCCTGGAGAGAGAACCCTTAAGCTTAGCATCAGATGCTTGGCAGGAGCTCCTCAGTATTGGAAAGGAGGACCAGAGGACCAGGTGTGGGCTCACAGGGTCAGCTTGTCTTCCCAGAAACCCATTAAAGCTCTCCTGTCCCTCCCCATTACCCCAAACCCACTTTCTGACCTCTGATGTATTTGCCAAACTCCAAATAACTGTTTCATCAGATCTACATGTTTCCTCTAGAGAGCCAAGATTATATTCTACCTGCAGTGTACCTGCTGGGTGCTGATAGTAGGCAACTTGGGAAGTTTGCAAAGTGAGGAGCAACAGAGACCTTTAACTCCCTGCCCCCAGCCCGCACCTTGCAGAACTTTTTTTCTTTTTTTTTGGGGGGGGGTGTCTCTGTGTAGCTCTGGCTGTCCTGGACTCACTTTGTAGACCAGGCTGGCCTCGAACTCAGGGAGATCTGCTTGTCTCTGCCTTTTGAGTGCTGGGATTAAAAGCAAGCATCACCATGCTTGGCATCCTTGCAAAACTCTTTGAGATCCAGTCCTTGAAGTGTTTCAGCTATTATAAACTTGTTAGGGTTTTTAGTTTGGGTTTGGGCTTGGTTTTTTTTTTTTTTGTCCCCCCCCCCCGCCGCCCCGAGACAGAGTTTCTCTGTGTAATAGCCCTGGCTGTCCCAGTCTCACTTTGTAGACCAGCTGGCCTCAAATTCACAGAAATCTGCCTGCCTCTGCCTCCCAGGTGCTGGAATTAAAGGCGTGCACCACCACGCCTGGCCTGAGTTTTATTCTTTATTTTTTTGTTATCTCTTTGTTTGTTGATGGCCTAGTATAGCCCGGGCTGGCTTGGAGCTTCCTATGTAGCTGAGAATGGCCTTGAACTCGTAACCCTCTGACCTCTTCCTCTTAGGTTATAGAATTACAGGCATGTGACACTACACTTGGTTTATGCCTCAAGGGGCCATCTGAGCTAGATCCTCCAGATGTTTTCTTTCTTTCTCCAAGATGGGGTTTCTCTGTTTAGCCCTGGCTATCCTGGAACTTGTTCTGCAGACCAGGTTGGCCTCAAACTCAGGGATCTGCCTGCCTGTCTCTTGAGTTCTGGGATAAAAGGTGTGTGCCACCACAGACTGGCTCCCAGATGTTTTCCAAGACAGGCACTTGCACAGTTGAGGTTTACCTGGAAATTACTATGTATCTGAGTCTGGCCTTGAACTCCTGATCTTCTGCCTCCCCCTGCCAAAGGCTGTGGTTACGTGGTTACAGGTGTGTGTCACTATCCCTGGTTTATGCAGTGCTATGGATCAAACTCATTTTTGGTGCTAAGGATTTTCAGGCCCCAGAGAAACTCAGGACAAAAGCCTAACTGCAGTGCCTATTAGGATACCAAAGTGTCTGCTGGGCCTTTAGGATCGTCACTTCCAGTGGCTCCTCTTAGCTCTTCTTACCCTCACCTCCTCCCTACTACCCTAAACTCTTCAGCCAGGGCTTCCCTTGCCCTAGCTTCTGATTCCTATAAAATCCTGCTATTTTGGTCACGTGCTCTCTTGGCGGACTTATCTTTCTTCTCTTCCTCTCTCACTTCCCAACTCCCCCAATAGCCTGGTATAACATGCCAGCCATGTTTAGTGTACCTCTTTCTTTCTCTCCCTGTTTTGGTCTCTTCCAGATGGCTCTAGCTGTACTCTCCACAAATCTACAATAAAAACCTCCTCAGCCATACTTAGGAGGGGTCTTTTTCTCGTTTTCATTCAGGGATCAAACCTCATTGCTAGTCAAGTAAGTAGTCTACCAACTGAGATCCTGAACTTTCAGTTGTTTCCCCCCCCCTTTGGTTTTTCATAACTGGATTTCTCTGTTTAATTGCCCTGGCTGTCTTGGACTTGCTTTGTAGACCAGGCTGGCCTCGAACTCACAGAGATCCTCCTGTCTCTGCCTCCAGAGCACTGAGATTAAAGGATGTGCCACCATACCCTGCTGAACATTTCGTTTATTTATTTGCTTATTTATTACTTTTTTGAGGCAGGGTTTCTCTGTGTATCCCTGACTGTCCTGGACTCACCTTGTAGACCTCGAACTCTCAGAGGCTGGCCTCAAACTCTCAGAGATCCACCTGCCTCCATCTCCAGAGCACTGGGATTAAAGGCATGCACCACCACCCCAGGCTGAACGTTTAGTTCTTTATGGACAAGTGAGCCCTCATTTCAGGCCTCAAGGAGCACATTGTTCTCTCTAGGAGCATCTAATTCCTTTTAGCTATTGAGTAGTTTTAAAAAAATTACTGCGCTGTGGGAAATGATCCAATCCAGGCCAAATTAAATCATATAAAGGCAGGTTTATTGGATAGAGAGGGGAAGAGAAACAGGGTGAGCATGCAGAGTGGGAGAGAGAGAAGAGGGGCAGGGAAAGGGGGGGGGGGGGGTTGGGGGGGGGAGGAGCAGAGAGAAAAGTAAAGGGGAAAGAGAAATAAAGAGGGAGAGAGCCCCCAAGCTGTAGGGGTTATACTGGCAAAGGCTTGTGCGGGTGGGGGATGCCCCGTAACAGGTAGGAGCTGAGGCATGCTGGGAGAACCTGGAGATCAGGCATGCACCTTAAAATATTTGTTCTAGCGGGGTGTGGTGGTGCACGCCTTTAATGCCAGCACTCAGAAGGCAGAGGCAGGCAGATCTCTGTGAGTTCCAGGTCAGATTGGTCTACAAAGTAGTCCAGAACAGCCAGGGCAACAGAGAAACCCTATCTCTAAAAACCAAAACCAAAAAATAATAAAATGTTTATTCTATCTGTGCTAGCCAAGCAGGTGTAATTTATGAATGGGCAATGGTTTGTTTGTTTTAAAGATTTTATTTACTATGTATACAATATTCTGTCTGCAGGAATACCTGCAGGCCAGAAGAGGGCACCAGATTTCATTATGGATGGTTGTAAACCACCAGGTGGTTGCTGGGATTGAATTTAGGACCTCTGGAAGAGCAGTCAGTGCTCTTAACCTTTGAGCCATCTCTCCTGCCCCAATGGTTTGTTTTTTTAAAATAGGTTTTGCAGTACAAGGTTTCTCTGTGCAGCCCTGGCTATCCTGGAACTCACTCTGTACACCAGGCTTCCTTTGAACTCACAGAGATCTGCCTGCCTCTACCTTCACAAGTGCTGGGATTAAAGGAGTATGCCTGGTGGAATGCATCTTTTGATGCATTATAAATGTTTCCCCCCCAGATTAAAAAAAAAAATGCTAAGACTGCAGGCGTGGTGGCGCATGCCTTTAATCCCAGCTCTTGGGAGGCAGAGGCAGGCGGATCACTGTGAGTTTGAAGCCAGCCTGGTCTACAAAGCAAGTCCAGTGCAGCCAGAGCTGTTACAGAGAAAAACAAAACAAAAAAGAGCTTAAGACTTTTTTTGTTTGTTTGTTTGTTTGTTTTTTTTGAGACAGGGTTTCTCCATGTAACGCTGGCTCTCCTGGACTCACTTTGTAGACCAGGCTGGCCTCGAACTCAAAGAAATCCACCTGCCTCTGCCTCCTGAGTGCTGGGATTAAAGGCGTGCACCACCATGCCTGGCTAAAAAGCTAAGACTTTATCAAGGATTTAACAGAGACATACAAGTGGGTGGGCTGAAGAACCAGCCTATCTTCATTTTGGGCTTAAATGCCACCTTATAATAAAGACAAACTAGGTTCATTTCTGTTTATGATTAAACCTCTGTTTCTCAGGGATTGGGCTGTGCCCCACCTGTAACCTTGACTACAAATGGTTCTGGTGCCATCTGCTCCAGGAATGCCAATCATGTCTTTGTTTCAAAGAGCTGTTTACTACCACTTTGCAACCCTACCTTTGTTTCAAAAGGTTATATGACCACCTATAACTGCCTTGTAGTGACTATTGCTACTTTGCTGTGCCCGCCTTGCAACCATGTCTTTGTTTCAGGAGGCGGTTAGGACTGACTTGTTTGTCTGCTCCTACAGCCCCACCCATGTTGCTCACCAAACCCACTGTCCGGAGACCCTGTATCTGAGCCATATGTAGATGCTTTGTCTCCCTCACATCCAAGGCTGACTTCAGAAACTCCACATTAGGGAGAAGCAGCCCACGAACACAAATAAAAAAAAGAAGCTGGTTTTAATTAATTGTTTGATTTTTTGGGAGGTTTTGTTTGTTTGGGTTGTTTTGTTTGTATGAGACAGGGCTCCTCTATGTAGCCCTGGCTGTCCTGGAACTCTGTAGACCAGGGTGGCCTCAAAATCAAGAGATCCCCGCCTGCCTCTGCTTCTCCAGTGCTGGGATTAAAGGTGAGCGCCACCACTGTGGGCCATTAATTGCTTGTTTTCATTAATTTGGCCATGATGCTTTGGATCATTGGTTACTCTCTAACCTCTATATGCTCATACCCAACACATACACATTTTTTTTTTTTTTTTGGTTTTTCGAGACAGGGTTTCTCTGTGTATCCTTGGCTGTCCTGGACTCACTTTGTAGACCAGGCTGGCCTCGAACTCACAAAGATCCGCCTGCCTCTGCCTCCCAAGTGCTGGGATTAAAGGCGTGCGCCACCAACGCCCGGCACACATACACATTTATGCGTGCATGTGCACACACACACACACACACACACACACGTAATTTAAAATTTTGTCCTCTTTTTGGCACCTGCACTTCCATATACACACAGAGACAGAATTTAAAATAACAAAAAAATTTTTAATCCCAGCACTTGGGAGGCAGAGGCAGGCGGATATTTGTGAGTTCGAGGCCAGCCTGGTCTACAAAGTGAGCCCAGGACAGCCAGAGATATTCAGAGAAACCCTGTCTCGAAAAACCCAAAAAAAAAATTTTTTTTTAAATAATTTTTAAATTATTTTTGATGCACACTGATGTTTTGCATGCATGTATGTCTGTGTTAGATCTTGGAGCTAGAGACAGTTGTGAGCTGTCATGTGGGTGCTGGGAATTGAGCCCAGGTCCTCTGGAAGAATAGCCAGTGCTCTAACCACTGAGCCATCTCTCCAGCACATCTCCCAATTTTTGATTTTTTTTTTTGGTTTTTCGAGACAGGGTTTCTCTGTGTATCCTTGGCTGTCCTGGACTCACTTTGTAGACCAGGCTGGCCTCGAACTCACAAAGATCCGCCCGCCTCTGCCTCCCAAGTGCTGGGATTAAAGGCGTGCGCCACCACCACCCGCCCTACACCTCCCAATTTTTTTTTTTTTTTTTGGTTTTTCGAGACAGGGTTTCTCTGTGTAACAGCTCTGGCTGTCCTGGACTCGCTTTGTAGACCAGGCTGGCCTCGAACTCACAATGATCCACCTGCCTCTGCCTCCCAAGTGCTGGGATTAAAGGCGTGCGCCACCATGCCCGGCTACACCTCCCAATTTTTAAAAAAGATTTTATTTACTTATTATGTATACAGTGTTCTGTCTGCATGTATGCCTGCAGGCCAGAAGAGGGCACCAGATTTCATTATAGGTGGTTATGAGCCACCATGTGGTTACTGGGAATTGAACTCAGGACCTCTGGAACAGCAGCCAGTGCTCTTAACCTCTGAGCCATCGCTCCAGCCCCCAATTTGTTTTAAAGTTAAAAAAAAAACCCAAATTTATCCTGTGTACATTTCAATCTTGCACCTCCAACTTTTTTTTTTTTCAAGACAGGGTTTCTTTGTGTATCTTTTGCCATCCTGGAACTCACTCTGTAGACCAGCTGGCCTTGAACTCACAGAGATCCTCCTGCCTCTGCCTCCCAAGTGCTTGGGATTAAAGTCATGCACCACCACGTCCAGCACGTTCAACTTTTTTTTTTTTTTTTGGTTTTTCGAGACAGGGTTTCTCTGTGTAGCCCTGGCTGTCCTGGACTCACTTTGTAGACCAGGCTGGCCTCGAACTCGCAAAGATCCGCCTACCTCTGCCTCCCAAGTAGCACCTTCAACTTTTAAAATCACGAAAATACTTTTTTATTTAAGGTTGTTTTGCTCCAGCAAAGTAATACACAGACATCTTTATTTTCTAAATATATAGCTGTAACATCAAGCTGGGGATACAAGGATACAATTTAGTAACACTTGCTTCACATGAACAAAGCCCAGAGTTCAATTCCCAGCACTGTAAAATAAAATAAAACAGGCAATAGTGAATGTCTTTTTAAAGATTTTTTAAGCTGGGCGGTGGTGATGCACGCCTTTAATCCCAGCGCTTGGTAGGCAGAGGCAGGTGGATCTTTGCGAGTTCAAGGCCAGCCTGGTCTACAAAGTGAGTCCAGGACAGCCAGGGCTACACAGAGAAACCCTGTCTTGAAAAAAAAAAAAGATTAAAAAAATGTTTTTTATGCATGTACCAGTGCTTTGCATGAATGTATGTCTGTATCACATGTGTACCTGGTACCCTCTATGTGGGCTCTGGGAATCAAGCCTGGGTTCTTTTCACCAAGTTCTCTTAACCACTAAGTCAACTCTTCAGACCCCAATATTTCTCTTTTTTTAAGACAGGATTTTATTTATTTCAAGTTAATCTGAAATTCAATATGTGGGGCTGGAGGTATGGTTCAGTGGTTAAGGGCACTGATTGCTCTTTCAGAGGACCCAGGTTTAATTCCCAGCACCCACATGGCAGCTCACAGCTGTCTGTAACTCCACAATTTGACACTCTCACAGAGACATGCATGCAGGCAAAACATCAATGCACATAAATTTTTAAAAATTCAACATGTATATAGGCAAGGATGACCTGTGTTCTAGTAACTTCTCTGCCGCTGTGATAAACACCCCGACCAAAAGCAACTTGGGGAGGAAAGGGTCTATTTCATTTTACAGGTTACAGCCAATCACAGAGGGAAGCCAGGGCAGGAGGCTGAAGCAGGAACTGAAGCAGAAACCATGGAGGAGTGCTGCTTACTTGCTTGCTCACCCATTTGCTCCGTTAGCTTTCTTTCTTTAAATATTTATTTTAATCATACGTGTATGTATGTGAGTGTGTACATGCAAAGTACCCAACCAAGGAGGCTGGAGGTGCTGAATTCCCCTGAAGCTTTAGTTACAGGCAGTTGTGAGTCACCCAGCGACTGAACTCAGGTCCTCTGAAGAAGACTACATGCTCTTAACTGCTGAATCACCTCTCCAGACCTCGCTGCTCTCTTATGTGGCTCAGGCCCACCGGCCAAGGGATGGTGCCACATACAGTGGGCTGGACCCTCCCTTACCAATCGTTAAGATATTGGCCAAAGGTCAGCCCTGACTGGGCAGTTCCCCAGTGAGACTCTCTCAGATGACTTCGCAATGTCAAGTTGACAGTTGACCAGAACAGCCTTGGACTCCTGACCCTCTTGCTTCAGCCTCCAGCCCAGACTTTGAATATGTCTTTTGAAGCTCTACCTTTTGCTTCAGGCCATTTGACCTGAAGTTTTGTCCTTTCTGGCCTTACCATGATCTTCTCCCCCAGGGAAGAGAATTGCTGAGCATGGCACCTAAGGCCTTCCTGCCCACCCCATACCCCATCTTCTCATTTAAGGTACTGATATTTATCCTGGTTTTAGACTATTTGGGACCTCTTTTTGTATGTGTGTTGGGGGGGGGCACGAAGGACAAACTTTAGGAAGGTGCTTGTGGGCCTCATGAAGATTGGGTAAGATGTCTGACAGCATTTACAGGCAGGATGAAGTGGTAATGAGACTAAAGGCTGGGAGTGCAATGTAGTGTAGCAATAATCCCAACAAGATAGATTATGACCCAGACCAGAGTCTGCAGGGAGAGGGAGCTGACTGAGATATTTGGGAGATAAAATCACTTAGGTGGCATGTCGCGTCACCCTGACCAGCAGGAAAGACACAACCACGATTCTTCTTCAAGCAGTTTATTCAGGAACCTTGTACATCCGCTTCCTTCTCCTCTCTTCCCCCACGCCCTTATATGCCTACTCAAACCCAATCAGATCATGCCACCTGGCGATCCAAGATAGGCTCACAAAAGGAGGAAGCACACCGGGCTAGTCAGCCGCTACCAAATAAGGCTTGTTTACAGCTGAGCTTGAGCTTTCTGGCATTAAGCCAGGTGCCATCTTAGGGTTGTGACTCTCCACAGTTCCCCCTTTTTGTTTTATTTGAGCAGAAAACGCAACAGGCAAGGGCAGAGGTCTGATCTCTGATATGCATGTAAAGGACATTGTAATGACCCCACGCCCAGTAGCCAACCAGGCTGGTGCCATACCCGTCCAGTATCTTTTTCTCAGAGATGGGAAACTAGGATACCAACCCATATGCAATCAAACATGCCCTTCTTGAAGTCACTAGAAGCCGACCCCAAGTGCAGTGCTTAGCCTCGCATCCTGAGCGTGATGATAGCTTAGTCCTTTAGGACAGTCAACCAAGCTTGCGGCGACTGTCCAGCCTCCAAGGCAGCAAAGGCTTGCACCAGCGTAGCATTACTTCTCCTCTGTGAAATCCTCACCTTACAGATACACCATAGGGCAATGAAACTGACTAGGAAGAGCATGCCTCCTAGGGCACCCATTCCCACCCATTCAGATGACTCATGGCTCGGAGGATCCATGTCGACAGTCCTCAGCAACAGAGACATCAACCCGGGGGGAATTCACATGCACGATGGCAATTCTCAGATTCTGCATCAGTTTATCAAACTCACTAGACCAATTTCCTGTAAGATACTGAGAGAGTTGCTTAGACAAATTTGCAGCTACAGTATAATTTTGATATGGCACAGAGGTCACACACAATCCAGTCATTTTCCACTCACAGCCAATCTGGGCCACCTGCCACAATACATCCATTTGCTCCTGAACCAGATCAATCCTCTGATTCAACACCATGATACCACCCTTCAATTGAGCATTAATGGAGGATTGCACGTCCAAGGCCGTGGCTACATTGGCTGACAAATTATTCAAGGTAGCTGCAGTCTGCACCATAGAATGCATCAGTAATTCCAAAATCTCTTTTTGCTCTAAAAAGGGTCATAGCACTGGGGCTTTCTCACTGTCCAAATGACTCCATGACAATGGAGCCCACCTAGGCTGAAGGGAAATAGTACCATTCTCCCTTGATAGAACTATAGGCCACCTCCCTGTAATCCAAGTAGCATTAGCGCTACAATTACCACTGTGTTCAAAAGTGCCAGGGAGAGCGTCCTCAGTGCCTACCTTCTCTATAACACCCACTCCTTCGTGCCTAATAATAATGCCAGTGTACCTAATAAAGGGATCAAACCAAGCTGCAGTTTGATTATAGAGCAAAATACAACCACTTTTAAACTCCCTTCTCAAAACTAACGTTTTCCTTAACAGGGCTAATTTCATCATCTAAAGATAAAAAAGGTAAATTTAGGGAAAACTTGAGCAGAATGTCTAATCGGCAGGGGCTTTGGAAACACCGACAGGATTCCCCAACGTTGTTCTGCCACGCTCCACTTGAGTAACATCATTGGTAGCAGGATCAGGAGTAGCATCCCTGACTTCTTCATGGCCGCCATGATCCGAGGCATGAACTCGTCTGGTCAGTCTCTCAGGCACCCACAGAGGCTCTTGGTGATCCTGTGGATAAACACACACAGACCCTCTCGCCCATGATAACACTGGGTCAGGACCTTTCCATATACCTGTGATGACATCCTTCCATTTCACAAACCCCTTGCTGACAGGGAGAGGGCAGTGATGATGATCAGCAGCCGACCGCCCATCCACATCCAATTGAAAAAAATTAAGAGTTAAGAGGGCTAAAGAAATTCTCTCTTTGGGGGTGTGGCCTTGACCTATTCCCCCTTTTTGTTTTATTAGACATTCTTTTAGGGTTCTATGTGCTCTCTCAACAATGCCTTGTCCTTGTGGATTATAAGGAAGGCCATACTTCAGATCGACCTGCATTTGTTCACAGAATGTAGAAAAGGATGCTGCAGTATATGCAGGTCCATTATCAGTCTTCACCTGTTTAGGCATACCCCAGGCTGCCCAGGCCTCAAGACAATGGATAATTACATTGCGGGCCTTTTCTCCACTTAAAGGGGTAGCATGAATAATGAATGCCCAAGCAGGTATCCACAGAAACATGTACATATTTTAATGTGCCAAACTCAGGAATATGAGTGACATCCATCTGCCATATCCATAAAGGAGTCAATCCTTGGGGATTCACCCCCCAAGAAGGCGGATGTAAGTGAATGACACACCTTTTACATGACTTTACGATATCTCGAGCCTCAGCCCGTGATATCTTAAATTTACATTGCAATGTTTTTGAATTCACATGAAATTGTCAAGCCCTATCAAGAGGACCACATGCAAAAATAAATTGCATGCGGGTAAATTTATCTACTAAATCATTTTGTTCACTAATGGGTCCTGGTAACCCGGAATGAGCTCGAACATGTTGAATAAAAAAGGGATTTTTGCGTTGCCAAATTAAATTCTGTAATTGTGTTATTAATGGCTATATAGGACTACTTAGTTTTATTTTGCCAGCCACTTCTAAACTCTTTACTAAATTTACAACATAATGAGAATCTGAAATCAAATTAAAGGCTTCAGACACCCCTTTAAAGACCTCAACCACTATCTGAAACTCAACAATCTGGGGGGGATCCTGGCATAAATTGACATATAATAGGGGCTTCTTCACCAATTACATATGCTCCACATCCTGTTTTAGAGCCATCAGTAAAGATATTCATCGCACCCTCAATGGGCTCACTACGGGTCACTTTAGGGAAAATTACAGGATGTTCTTTCAAAATATTTAAAATAGGATTCTTTGGGTAATGATTATCAATATCTCCATCAAAAATGGCCCAATCATCTATGGAGGCACTCAGTATCTTCACTTGTGCTGTAGAATAAGAAATGACAAGCAAGGCAGGCTGACAGCCAAAATATTGCAAGCATTGTTGAATTCCCAACAGAGCGAGGGCAGCCACACTTGTAGGATAATGTTCCACTGATTTGCTGGCAGAACTTCTTGGATGAATCCACAGCAGTGGTGCACCTTGCCACAGAACTCCTGTGGGCTGACTAACCGTTGCACATATGCACAGCCAAATAGGCTGGGTAGGCACACACCTCGTTAAAGAAGCTTTACTCAACTCTCGTTCCACCTTCTGCAAAGCAATTTGGGCCTCATTAGTCAACATATGTGAAGAATTTAAATCAGGATTGCCAATTAAAATATCATATAAAGGCCTTAACTCACTATTGGGTAATTCTAAAAATGGCCGAATCCAGTTAATATCACCTAATAATTTCTGAAAATCATTCAAGTTATGCAACCCATCTAGACGTAAGGTTAATTTTTGTGGTATAATAACATCTCTATTTATCCTGACTCCTAAATATTCAATGACTTTATCTTGTTGAACCTTTTCTGGGGCTATATATAACCCCCTTTTCTCTAGGGCTTTCACCAAATCACCATATGCAGAGTGCAGCATTTTCAAATCTTTGCATGTTATCAAAATATCATCCATATAATGAAAACATCTCATTGCAGGATATTTGGCTCTAACAGGAGCAATTGCAGAACTTACAAATAATTGGCACATAGTGGGGCTATTAGCCATACCCTGAGGCAAAACGACCCACTCAAACCACTGATCGGGTTCTTCATGATTAATGGAGGGTAGGGTAAAGACAAATCTACCACTATCCTTTGTATTTAATGGAATAGAGAAAAAACAATCTTTTATATCCACAGCTATAATAGACCATTCTTTTGGTAAAGCTGATAATAATGGTAATCCCCGTTGGACTGGCCCCATCAGTTGCATTTGTTTATTTATAGCTCTTAAATCATGTAACAACCTCCAGTTGCCTGACTTCTTTTTTATCACAAAAATGGGCGTATTCCAAGGGAAAACAGAGGGCTTTATATGTCCCAGGCTTAATTGTTCTTGAACCAAGGACTTTGCCGCCTCAAGCTTTTCAGAGGATAGAGGCCACTGAGGAACCCAAACTGGCTCCTCTGCATTCCAAGTAATGGGTATACTATTCTCAGCAGCCCCTAGGAAAAACCCAGGCCCTGCTTTGGAATACGGGGATTGGCTTGAACCGGTAAATGGCGGCCTTGTAAAAACCTTCCTAATCCAAATGAAGGATGATGGCCCATAGCTTGCATCCCTTCATTGGTCAGTTGGAATCCCATGTCCTTAAGCAAATCACGTCCCCATAGGGTCACTGGCAATTCTAGGACATAAGGCTGCATACTTCCTGAATGGCCCTCAGCATATTTCCAAGTCAATTCTCTGGCGCTTATACCTGGAGTTTTTGCAAAACCCAGACCTTGTAAGGTCTGTGAGGACTCCTGAATAGGCCAAGTAGAAGGCCAATCCTTTCTTGCTATTATACTTTTATCAGCTCCAGTATCTAGAAGGCCCAAAATCCTTTTTTCACTCACTACCAATTCTAACAGAGGACGCGGTTCCAAATCAAGGGCCACATAAAGCCATATCTAAGCCAGAGGACGCAAACCCCTTTTCCCCTTTCTTTATTTTTTGCAGGGAACAGATCATGAAGGCTAGGCAAATGACCAATTGTGCTATCTGATCTCCTGGTGAAATGGAGGTTATTCCTTGGGGGGGAAGATACCATAATTTTAACAACCCCGGTATAATCGGGATCAATAATGCCAGGATGCACAATAAGCCCTTTTAAAGCTGAGGAGGACCTTCCAATTAACAGGCCCACTGTGTCCAGATCCAAAGGCCCTTTAAAGTCAGTATCTATTGTTTGGGTCCCCATTTGAGGGGTCAATATGAGTCTGGCGGTGGAGCAGAGGTCCAATCCTGCTGAGCCCTGAGTGGCTCTCCGCGTTGTGTGGGCCATCTCAGAGTTGGCCACCTCTCTTCCTGAGGGTCTTCCATTGCCCCATATATTTGAGGGCCCTGAAGGCGGGGGACCCTCTGCCCGTTTTTTGGACGAGTTCCTCCATAACCTTGTATTAAAGGCTGACCATTAATATCCTTAACAGATCTACATTCATTTGCCCAATGATTTCCCTTCTTGCACTTGGGGCAAAGACCAGGCTGCTTAGGGTGGTTCCCACTTCCTGTTTCATTCTGTCTTCGTTTCTCGGGGCATTGCCTTTTAAGGTGCCCCATCTTTCCACAACGGTAACAGGCGCCATTACTTCCTTTTTTGTTTTGTGTAATATACACAACAGCAGCTGCAAGACCTGCATCAGTCAAAGGACCCCCCACCTCTCTACACACTTTCATCCAGGCTTCCAACCCCTTGTTCTTACAAGGGGTGATAGCTGCTTTACATTCCTTTGTACATTGCTCATACACAAGTTGTTTCCAAGCTCTGGTTGCGATTAAATTGATTTGCTCAAACACCTGAGCCGGATACCCAGTTTGTTGTTGAGCATATCGACCTTGCCCAAGAAGCATGTCCACATCCCAGGCTGGGTTTCCTGCTGCACGATTAGCAGCAGCTTGTTCATTAGCAAACTCAATCAAGAAAGCCTTCCAATCTAAATACTGTCCAGAGGACAGGCAGGCACGTGCCAAGCTCATCCAGTCACTAGGAGTCATGCAATAACGATGAAGAGCTTCCATCTGAGCTACAGTGAAAGCAGCATTAATCCCATAAGTGCGGACAGACTCAGCGAGTGCTTTAATTACCTTAAAATTGAGGGGTTCATGATAACGATTTCCCCCTCCATCCTGAAAGACAGGATAGTACAGCTCATGTCTCACTTCCCTCCAGACATTTGGACAGAATGACCGCCCACTAGGACCACTCGGAGGGGAAGTCTCATTATATGAAGGTGGTGCCAACATAGGCGGCCCCGGAGCCGATGGCTCTATCTGGGTGGAGTCAGACCTCTTCCTCAAAGATGACTTCTCCATTTCCTTTGCTAACATTTCAAGTTCCTCTTCAGACTCTGAGCTATCCTCTTCCGAAGTATCTTTCCCAGATTTGACCGAGCGCTCCTCTTTTAACTGCTCTAATGCCTCTTGTCCCTTTTCCACGGCCTTGCAATATCTCTGATCTCCTAAACAACTACGAACAAGTCTCCAAATAGGCCGTGCTCCTCCCTGCAATGTACCTTGCTCCCAGGCAAAATCTAGATCTCGCCCAAGCTTATCCCAGCAACTGATAGTAAGGTTGCCGGAACAGGCAAACCAAGGGGCTACAGTGTCAATCTCCTTTAAAAACATTTCTAGGGTACTATTCTTCAATTTCAATCCCTTAGATTTTAATAGCTCTTTAAGAGCGGAAAAAATGGGCTGCGATGGTGAATTCCCCATACTTTCACTTTTGTTTTTCTTCTACTCGTCTGAATCACCGAACTTTATTGCTCCCTCTGGAGACCTTGTTGCCTCTTTACCGAGGTCCTAACCTCTGTCCCACCTTACCTGGAACTTACCAGTCGACTGCCCTGACTACGAGAAGTTCTGAATCGTTCACCCGCGGAGAGGGTCCCCTTACAGGCCACCACTTGTTGCGTCCCCCTGACCAGCAGGAAAGACAAAACCACGATTCTTCTTCAAGCAGCTTATTCAGGAACCTTGTACATCCGCTTCTCTCTCCTCTCTTCCTCCAAGCCCTTATATGCCTACTCAAACCCAATCAGATCATGCCACCTAGCGATCCAAGATAGGCTCACAAAAGGAGGAAGCACACCGGGCTAGGCAGCTGCTCCCAAATAAGGCTTGTTTACAGCTAAGCTTGAACTTTCTGGCATTAAGCCAGGCTCCATTTTAGGGTTGTGGCTCTCCACAGTGGCAGGAATTAGGTATGTGTATTTGTTGGCTTTTCTGGCTACTCTTCGTAAAGCCGGCTCTGGTTGCTCTTTTGTTTACTTCCTTCTTAGCACTTTTCACAGCCTGTAATTACTTTATTTATGTACCATGTCTGTTTCAACAAAACAGAATCATGTAACCTAAAGGAGGGCTAGAGCCTTGATCATTCTCACTGGAGGCAGTGTCTGCCACTTAGCAGATGTTTTCAGTAAATCTGAGGTCTGAATGGATAGTTTAGAGTGAAAACAAAGCCCACAAAACCAGGAGGAACTATGTGACCCCTGTCAAAGTCAGATTAAGATTTCAGAAAGATGAAGATTCCAAATTGAAGCCTGGCAGTGATGGTCCACACCTTTAATCCCAGCACTCAGGAGGGAGAGGCAGCCTGGTCTACAGAGTTCCAAGAAGCCAGAGATACACAGAGAAATTCTGTCACATACACGCACAAAAACCTCACACAAACACCCCCACCCACCCACCCAAGATTCCACATAGAGCATGCTGAAGGGCTCCAACTGGCTTAAACACTAACTGCCCATCACCAGACTCTAGCACCTGAGGGTATCTAGTTCTCATTCCTCACTTTCTGGCCTTTTGGCTGCTGACTCAAGGCAATAGGTACTTTGGGAACCAGAGATGAGTGTCTGTAATCCCTTCATGCCAAACTTTGAAGACAGAGTTCAAAGCCAGCCCGGGTCAAATGACAGCCACATTGCCTCAACTTCCCTTTCCCTCAAAAGAATAATGTAGAGGTGGGTAGATGTGGCCTGGGACATGGTAAAAACCTTGAATACCGGGAGGCAATGGTAGGTGGATCTCTGAGTTTAAGGCCATCCTGAGCCGGGCGTGGTGGCGCACACCTTTAATCCCAGCACTCGGGAGGCAGAGGCAGGCGGATCTCTGTGAGTTTGAGGCCAGCCTGATCTACAGAGCGAGTTCCAGGGCAATCAGGGCTGCATAGAGAAACCCTGTCTTGAAGAAGCAAAAACAAAACCTTGAATACCAGGCTGTGTTCCACAAACCCATTGCACACTTCCAGACCAAGTAAATCGGGCTCCGAGGTGTGCTGTGCCATAGTCCTCAAAGAGGTCAGCACTAGGCTAGGTCTGTGGGCTCTGTTCCAGAGCATGAGACGCTTACAGGATACCACCTGTGTAGGTGACCACACCAATCTAGCTTTTCCTCCCCATCCCCCGCTGGAACGCTAATCTTTGTTGTTGCTCCAAAGAAGTCTCCGGATACCTAGCCTCCACTCCGACTTCAGCAGATACTTCGAAGGATGAAGAAAGAAAGGCGCTGCCTTTGGCTGTTCACGTAGTCACCCCGTGAACAGGGTAGCAGAGAAAAAAAAGAGGAGCAGTGTTGCACCTGCTCAATGACCGACCAACTCTATGGCGGCGCCTTTAAGGCTAGAGCAGGAGGCGTGGCCTTGAAGTACGACCGGGCCAGGGGGAACATCTTTCAGGTGACGTAAGGCCGAGCAGAGGGCGTGGCTTCGTCAAGCCTGGCAGCCAGGAAAGGGGCGGAGCTCTCGATGACGAGGCACCTGGGAGGGGACTGGCGTTCATTGATAAAAACGCCGGGCTCCCTGGGGCGCGATCGCAGCGTAGCGAAACCAGGCAGCGCCACGCGCGGCGGGGGCCGGGCGGAACCGAGGACCAGCTCGGCAGGCGCTGCGCCGCGCCGTCCACATGGAGCCCACTGCGGGCTTCTTGTCCCCGCGCCCCTTCCCGCGCGCGGCCGCCCCGTCCGCGCCCCCGGCTGGCCCGGGGCCGCCTGCCAGTGCCTCGCCGCGGACGGAGCCTGAGGTGCTGGCCGGGCCACCGACGACGGACCCGGGTCGCCTCATCACCGACTCGCACAGGGGTCGTACCTACATCAAGGGCCGCTTGTTGGGCAAGGTGGGTTGGGGGCTCTGGGGTGGCGCTGACGGAGGTGGAGGGGAGCTCTGCGGGCCCGACCTGGCCTCTCTGGAGTGTCCCGACCGATGATGCATCCTCCTCCTCCTCCTCCTCCTCCTCTTCCTCCTAGGGGGGCTTCGCCCGCTGCTATGAAGCCACTGACACAGAGACTGGGGAAGCCTACGCGGTCAAAGTCATCCCGCAGAGCCGCGTCGCCAAGCCGCATCAACGCGAGAAGGTGGGTCTGGTCCCTGTGGACCAAGGGGTGGGGAGGGGATGGTGATGGTGGCGTGGGAACCCTGGAAAGATGAAGATCTCGCGCCCCTGTCGCAGATCCTAAACGAGATCGAATTGCACCGAGACCTACAGCACCGCCATATCGTTCGCTTTTCCCACCATTTCGAGGATGCTGACAACATATACATTTTCCTGGAGCTCTGTAGCCGAAAGGTCCGGAATGGGGGCGGGGAGGGGATTCATCGGGAACAAGGGTGGGTCAGGAAGCGGGTTCCTAAGATCCAAAGCTGGGAGCTTCTCATCCTTAGCAAACACAGATGGAGGGAAGGTCTAGGAAGGCAAGTGGGGACTGAAACGGTGGCTTTCTGCAGTCCCTGGCCCACATCTGGAAGGCCCGGCATACCCTGTTGGAACCAGAGGTTCGCTACTACCTGCGCCAGATCCTTTCTGGGCTCAAGTACTTGCACCAGAGGGGTATCTTGCACAGAGACCTCAAGCTGGGTGAGATTGCTGGGCCTGGTTGGAAGGGTGGGGATCTGGGGAGGGAAGTGAGGGAGTTAAGAATCTGACCTGACGCGGCTCTCTGCTACTGTCTAGGAAATTTTTTCATCACTGATAACATGGAACTGAAGGTGGGGGATTTTGGGCTGGCGGCTCCATTAGAGCCCCCGGAGCAGAGGAAAAAGTGAGTGAGGGGATGGTGGCCACAGTCGGTATGTGACACAGATGATGTAGATCGTGACAAGTGTGTATGTGGGAAGCAAGGTGACCTGATGTGTACTTGGGATAAACAGGGAAGGGGTGATGGGCCGTCTGTATGTGTGGCAGTAAAAGTGGCAACCTATTTACCGGGTTTGGTGGAGAAGGACAACATTCTGAGTGTGTGGCACAGATGGGTGGTTCCCTGAGTCCCTGACACGGTTGGGAGTCTAGGATTTTTTTTGGAAATGTATGGTTGATCCTGTGTTGGATGGGGAAAACATGGGCCAGGCAGTGAGTGTGTGTATGTGAGACAACTGAGTGTGGGAACGACAGGACGTGACGCCCTGTGTGTCTAAGAAGACCCTGCTGCGGCCACCATGACAGGGTGTGTGTAACACAGATAGCGTGTGGCAGGTGATGTTCGTGAAGGGTATGACAGCTGGTTTGGCTGTGTACGACACAGACTGTAGGAGGTGACAACCTAATGAGTGTCTGACAGACTGCAGTGGGGGAAGGGATCAGCCAGGGACCCTCTGTACTGACCTTGGGAGAGGGGGCCATGATGGGGGTCAGGGCCTCGTCCTGTCCTGCAGAGCAGCTGAGCAGCTGGGCTACATGGGTGGGTGAGGACTCAGCTGCCATTCTCAGCATCCATTGTCCCAAGACAAGCAAGAGCCCTCTGGCCTTTGGTGACAGGCAGCTGCTTTGTCTGAACTCACAGCAGGGGCAGGGATGGGGGTGGTGCTGGCTGGGTCTGAGCCTTCCCCTGTCCACCCTACCCTTTTTCAGGACCATCTGTGGCACTCCCAACTATGTGGCTCCTGAAGTGCTCCTGAGACAGGGCCATGGCCCTGAGGCTGATGTGTGGTCACTTGGTTGTGTCATGTGAGTGCCAAAGTCATTGGCAGACAGGGTGGTAGGTGCACGAATGGGGTGTTCCCACTGCTTTAGTCCTGACCTTCCATCCCTGGGCACAGGTACACACTCCTCTGTGGGAGTCCCCCATTTGAGACTGCTGACCTGAAGGAAACATACCGCTGCATCAAGGAGGTTCATTACACGCTACCTGCCAGCCTCTCACTGCCTGCCCGTCAGCTCCTGGCTGCCATCCTTCGAGCTTCACCCAGAGACCGCCCCTCTATTGAACAGATCCTGCGCCATGACTTCTTTACGAAGGTCTGTGGTTCTCCAGACACTGAGGAGTTCAGTCTTCGGTGTTCCTAAAGGACACATAGGAGCAGGACCCTTGGGGCCTCACTTCTCTGTTTGCACCCCTCTCTTCCTCAGGGCTACACCCCTGATCGGCTTCCTGTCAGCAGCTGTGTGACAGTCCCAGATTTGACACCTCCCAACCCCGCTCGGAGTCTGTTTGCCAAAGTTACCAAGAGCCTGTTTGGCAGGAAAAAGAACAAGAGTGAGTCAGGTGTCAGTGGGTTGAGGGTATAGAGAGGAAGAATGGCTTAATGGCTTGTTGCATACATTTGAGTAGCTGGGTGGCTTGAGGATATGGGTATCTGCCGACCCTCGGAGACAGTATGTGCTGTCTAAACACTTGGGGAGACTTGCCTATGTGTGAACATGTTGGGAGATGTGGTCAGGCAGGACACTGAGGGCTGTATTCTCCCTCAACCCCAGATAAGAACCATCCCGAGGAACGGGACAATGTCTCCTGCCTGGTGAGCGGGCTCATGCGCACGTCCATTGGTCACCCAGATATCAGGCCCGAGGTGAGGTGCTCATGTGAGCAAGCCCTGTTCCCGTGACTCACCCTGACCCTAGCAGCTGAGGGAAGCACAGCATAAAAGGCTGATGAAGTATCCAGCCTCACCTCGTGGTGGCCTAATTGGCTGTCTCATTAGCCAGCTGAGGGTGACCTGGGGCGCCCCGAGAGCCAGCGGGGACAGGGCTGGGCCATTGGACTTTGAAGGATTTGGATCTGGGGGGCCTAACTTCACTCCCTCTCTACCCAACTGTCCCAGGCTCCAGCAACTTCAGGTCTGGCCCCTGTCAGCTTGGTAGAGACAGCTGCTGAAGACAGCTCACCCCGTGGGACACTGGCAAGCAGTGGAGATGGTGAGGATCCAGAAGATGAGAGGTGCTAGGGGTTGCTGGGGTCGAGACCAGGGGCCAGAAGGAGGTAGTTGGCTAAGGGACATTGACCCGGGCCCCAAGTGGCTATTGCCTAAATATCAGTTCCTTGTTCCCTTCAGGGTTTGAAGAAGGTCTGACTGTGGCCACAGTGGTAGAGTCTGCCCTGTGTGCACTGAGAAACTGCGTGGCCTTCATGCCCCCTGGTAAGGCTGGGCTCTGGTACATGGGAACAGTTTTGGCAAGTTCTTTTTGACGTAGAGGCCAGGGGAAAATCCTTCACTTCCTCCTCTCCTGTAACAGCGGAACAGAACCCAGCTCCATTGGCACAGCCAGAGCCTCTGGTGTGGGTCAGCAAGTGGGTTGACTACTCCAACAAGTATGGCTTTGGGTATCAGCTGTCCAGCCGCCGTGTAGCTGTGCTCTTCAACGACGGCACACACATGGCCCTGTCGGCCAATAGAAAGTAAGTGCTGTTTTGGGGTGCTTTGTATTTAGGCTGTTGTACCCAGCAGGGCTGCACCTTGGTGTGTGTTTCTGTGTTCCGGGGTCTGGGGTTTCAGATCCAAAATGGGGAGGAGTGGCGGTGCCAGGCTTCTGTCTGCACTCCCACTTTCAGGACTGTGCACTACAACCCCACCAGCACGAAGCACTTCTCCTTCTCTCTGCGTTCTGTACCTCGTGCTCTGCAGCCTCAGCTGGGCATCCTGCGATATTTCGCCTCCTACATGGAGCAGCACCTCATGAAGGTGTGTGGGCTGCAGTGGGGGGACTTCAGGGACTAAGGATCTTTGCTGATGCTCCATGGTCAGTGATTGGGGGAGAGGGGGCTCAAAGATAGTGGCTGAACCCTTAAAGGAAGGACACATCCTTAGGGAGAGACCCAGCTCATGCCAGTCCCATGAACTGACCTGCCTGTTCTCCCAGGGTGGAGATCTGCCCAGTGTGGAAGAGGTAGAGGTACCTGCACCACCCTTGTTGCTGCAGTGGGTCAAGACTGATCAGGCTCTACTCATGCTGTTTAGTGATGGCACTGTCCAGGTAAGAGCCCACCTGGGTTGGAGGGAAGGTATGGTGGGACCCAGGGTTATGGGAAGGAATGTGGGTCTGGGGTCCAAGCCCTGATCAATATTATCTTCTATGTACAGGTGAACTTCTATGGGGACCACACAAAGCTGATCCTCAGCGGTTGGGAGCCTCTCCTTGTGACTTTTGTGGCCCGAAATCGAAGTGCTTGTACTTACCTCGCTTCCCATCTCCGGCAGCTGGGCTGCTCCCCAGACTTACGGCAGCGACTGCGCTATGCTCTCCGGCTGCTCAGGGACCGAAGTCCTTCTTAGGTTCCAACCTGCAGAGCAGGCTGTGATCCAGACCCCAGGCCTGTGCCTGGAAGGCTCTGGCCTTTGCCTTTGTGGCCCTTCCTGTCCCTTTGGTGCCTCACTGGGGGCTCTGGGCTGAATCCCCCCAGGGAATCAGGGAGCCGCTTTACTACAGTTGGGGATGGCCTGTCCTCCCCGCCTCTTACCCTTCTCCCTGACATAAGCCTGAGCCTTAGCTCCCAGCTAGGGGGCATTATTTATGGACCACTTTTATTTATTAACAGACATTTATTTATTGAGATGTGAGCCCCCCGGGGGGGGCCTCCTCCTGGGATAATAAACCGTTTTTTCAGAACTTGAAAGTCTTATTCCCAGTAGACCGCGTGGACGGTAGCCACTGCGAACAGTGAAGTGTTGGTGAAAGTAGCAGAGGCCAACCCATCGTGCACCGCATCCCAGAGTGCACGGCTGACCACGTGCACACCCTGTCCCTCGCGTGGCCCCAGCACCACGCTGCACACCAGTTTGTAGCGGGGTAGACTGAGCTCCCGCACGTGTATGTGTATCTGTTCACACAGTGCCTGCGCCAATTTTCCCGCCTCAGTACCTGAGTAGCACACATCGCTCAGCTCTGCGTTCAGTGCAGCTTCCAGGACACGCTGGGCGCATGCAGCTTCCCAGCGCTCCCCTGGTGCTGGTTCTGTGCGGTATGAGGGTGCCATCCTACGGGCAGGCACTAGGGGCAGCCCAGAAAAGCTAACTCGTGAACCTAGAGGGGTCATTGGGCCCAGGGATGGTCGTCGACCTCCAGGACCTACTAAGGGTCCCGCTAGTGAGTTGCGGCGTGAAAAGGATGGGTGTATGCCCAGCAGGGAGCCACGACGGGAGGCAGGGCCTGGGCCTATAGGTCGGGTCTCATCAATGCTGGGTAGGTGACCTCCAGGCTTCCCTGGTGGTAATTTCGGACCAAGGTCTTTGGTAATCTCCTCTTCCTGGCGTCTGGATGGCAGAGTCCTGCAAGCCATGGACCTGCTGCTGGAAGATCCTTACTTAGGAGTGGCCTTCACTGGCTGAGATCTCCCTACTCCCAACCTCTTGGTCTTCAAATGAAGTTGAGATTTCTCTCTTTGTGTGCATGTGGTGGCATGTGTGTTTGAGACAATGTCACACATGGCCTCCAACTCTTTTTTCAAAGTAGAGTTTCTCTTCGTAGCCTTGGCTATCCTGGAACTGGCTTTGTAGGGCAGGCTGGCCTCAAATTTACAGCCTGCCTCTGCCTCTGATTGTTGGGATCAAAGGCATGGACCACCATTGCCTAGCTCAACTCTCTTGTGTAGCTGAGGCTAGCCTTCAACTCCATCCCCTTACCTCCAACTACTGAGTAATGGGATTATAGGCCTGTGCTACTATATCCAGTGCCTCCCTAGAGACTATAGGCATATACCACCATGTCTAGATACCCCGTACCCCTTTCTTACCTTATGTTTGGAACAAGTAGGTCAAATTGGGGCTGTGTAGGCTACTAGGTGCTTAGAGGTGGTTAAGAGCTGTTAGAGATACAAGCAAGAGAAGGGGTTGCTTAATTTATGACCATGGAACCTCTGCCCAGAGCTCCTTTCCCTTGGTCATGGTCGAGGCTTGGGGTGAACATTAAACCCGCTCCTCTCCCTTCCACTTGACCACCAGCAGGATGGGGACACAAAGCTGGTTTCTGGGTTCCTTCAGTCCATAGCCAGAAGGGACAGACCCAACTCCGTCACTCCTTCACGTCTCTAGCCTCACAAGTATACAACTCAATCATCTTCTCTGCTCTAAGTAGGGTGTGACTTTTCTCCCTTGACTGGACCGGCTGCATCTGGAGGCAGGCGACGTGTGATGCAACTTGTATCCTCTTGCTTAGGTCTCTAACTCCATCAGAACCACCTGTGGGATGGATGCCCTCTTCTTCTGAAACTCCCTTGGGCACCTGACTCACCGGCTGCCTTTGGCCTCCAATCTCTGCTGGCCCCACAGTCTTCACTGAGCTGGCCTGACAAGCCTGTGGGCGGGCGGGGACGAGTTGTGTTGTGCAGTTACCATGGGGCTGCTGTGGCAAGCATGCCTCTCCCTCCCAGAAGTCCTCCCTCCAGCTAAACTCTGGAATAACCTAAGTGCTGCTGCTCTCAGCACCTGCTGAGGGGAGAGAAAGGCTCCCCAGGGCCTTGGAGTTCCAAAGTATCACAGATGAGAGTGAAGTCACTGGCCAGAAAGCTGCCACTATCTCATAAGAAATGGCTTGTCATCTGACCCAGGCCATTTGTGAACAAGTCACGGGGGCCTGGGATATGCTAAAACCTTGACTGTGGGGGCGGCTTCTTAGGAATCCAGTATCTGGGCTCACAGGAAAGAGTACGTCATGGTTCTGCGTTCTCCCCATCAGCCTCAACAAGGACAAGCGTTTCCGCCTCAGGGCAGAGCTAGGGTGGGGCTTGGATGACTTCCTTAGCTCAGAGCTGTGTGCTGAGGAAGGGAGGCCTATTGCCTCAGAGGGAAAGACCTAGGCCTGGCAGAGCCATGACTCAGTGAATTTAAGTATGGTCTCTTGTCCTTTGCTGACCTACTCAGGTGCCCTGGGATTTGTATGTAGTATCAGTCTCCCTAGGGATGATTGTTTTCAGGGATGCCACAGGCTGTGCTGCTCCTGTTCCAATTGGCACCGCACATCCCCTACTCTGGGAGGCTGCCCCCTCCCTGGCAAGCTAAGTTGGATTCTTGAAAACCACACTTAGGGGTGAAAATTTTCCCTGTTGAGGTGATGTCTCAGGCATGGCTACCCTGGTTCTAAACTGAACCGGTAGGGAAGGGGTTAGGAAAGCAGAGGCTTTGAATTCTGAAGCCAGCATAGGCAGGAGCCAGCCCTAGGACCTTCAGACTCTTCTAGGGCCCTTCTACAGCTGAAGTTTTCTTGGGCATATAGGGAGATAGGCGGGCCTGGCCCGGCTCCAGTTTCCATGGAAACCCACAGCTTCCCACCCAGCTGTTGCCTGGGCAGCCTTCCAGCCTGGGCCTCATCCACCACCAGCTTCTCCGGGGACCATAGGCCTTTTCAGCCCCAGCTTCTCTGGGTCCCTTTCCTGGACCTCAGGCCTTCTTTAGGGACCTGGGCCTCTTTTCTCCTAAAGTTTAGCTCCTCAGCAAACAGACCTCCACAGAACCTGCCCTCCTCAGTACCCTCTGGCCTTAAGAGATCTTGGCCTTGGCTGGGCCTCCTAAGCTGTTCCACCCTTTGACCTGCGGCCCATCCCACATATGGAAAATTCAGAACTGGTGGTGCATGGGCAGGCCGCAGCCTTTTCCACAGCACTCCGAAGCCTTGTCAACAACCCCCGGTACAGGTGAGGCAATGGTTCCTGGTGGGTTTTCTTTAGCTGGTTCTCATGGGCCTATGAATTTGAGGAGGCCAAGGGTGGAGAGGCTGGGAGAGAGCACTTGGCTTCCCTGGTGAACTCAGTCTGTGAGGAAGTCAAATGTAGAGGAAATGTACTGGCCTGTATCCATGCTTGTCCTGAGAGTCAGAGGAGGGGGTGGTGGGGGATAGGTAGGAGGGCAGCTGTGTGAACTCAGGCATAGCCCTTCCTTCTCTGAGTTGAGGAAGGAATCCTCCACTCCTTCAGCCCTGAAAGGTGGGATCTGACTTGACTCGCTCTCACAGGGCATTGGGCTAAGTGCTGGGTCCTCTTTCCTTGAAGAGACAGAGGAGCAGATGGCTCTAGGGATTCATAAAAGGAAGGAAGCACAAAGGATTGAGCCAGAGACCCAGACAGGAAGTAGTTCAGGGTTTCTAACCGCCCACCGCTTGCCCAAGAAGCTAGTGCTGTCTGAAACCAGGAATAGAGTTTACTGGGGGGGGGGGGGGGGCAGGGCTGGTCATGGGAGACAGAACGCTGCTTCCCACCCCCACTGTCTCAGAGACTTCAGTGCTCCCCCAGGGTTAGCGACTGTCATAATTCTGCTTGTTTGAGGGCAGGGTGTCACAGTCTGGCCTGAAGAGTGGAACCTTAGGTCTGAGCCTGGGAGCAGGAGGCTTCGGAAGCTGAAGCTTTCTCTGTATCCTCCTCACCCCTCTACCTTATGAGGAGGCCCAGAGGCTGGGGCCGGAAGTGATTATGAAGATGGAAAATGTGGTCTCACCTCATGGTGCATCACTGCCATGACTGTGCTCTGCACCCCACATCCTCACACCCTCCTACAGGAGGAAGGATGAAAATGCTGAGTTGGCATCTCTCCTGGAAGAGTCAGGGAGAGGAGTTTCCTTTTCCCCAAGACCCAGACTGGGGAGACATCAATCTTGCTTGCATGAACCCCCGATATGATATCCTCTCTTGGACCAATTGTCGTCAACTCCCCTGAGACCTGCGGTCATGGCTGAGAAGTCTGAGAGTCAAAGATAGAAAGTCACGGGGTGGAACTAAGACTAGAGTTCAGGCTTGTGTCTCCCAGACACGGGCTTTGACCTTACATAAAAAGAAGCTAAGTCCCAGTGCGGCAGAGGCAAAACCAAACATGCAGTGTAGGTCTGAGGCTCCTTCTCTGGCTCTCGGCCCTCTCTCCCACAGTGATGTTTGCTTTGTGGTTGGTCAAGAACAGCAAGAGGTATTTGCCCACCAGTGCTTGTTGGCCTGTAGATGCAACTTCTTCCAGAGACTTTTGGGCCCCGGGGTACCTAGTCCTGTGGTGCTAAGCACTGTGCCGGCTGAGGCCTTCTTAGCCGTGCTGGAGTTCCTGTATACCAACAGTGTCAAGCTGCACCGCTACTCTGTGAGCCTACCAAGCAGGGGCTTGGGTGGGAAAGAGGCTGGGGATGCCAGAGTCAGGACTCTGCTCATCACGCTGTGGGCTGAGGGTCAGGGGAGAGACTCCCTTCTGCCCGCTCAACCACCACCCCTATGCAGGTTCTGGAAGTGCTGACAGCAGCTGTGGAATATGGGCTGGAGGAACTTCGAGAGGTGGGTGTCTCAGGCAGGCCATCTTGTTTCTATTTGCCTTTCAGTTCATACTCTCCTTCACACAGTCTGACTATCTCACACAGCGTGTGAGAAGTATGATAGCTCTGTGTACACAGGATCTGCACATGCTCAGTGTGTGCTGAGTGAGCATGGGAAGTATTTATGGCTGGTTCTGAAGTACAAGGGTAAATTGGCTTTGGCCAGTGATTGACTGGAAAGAGACATGAAAATGCTTAACACGAATGGGGTGTGGTACTGCAGACTAGTACTCCCAGCATGCTGAAGGCTGGGGAGGACAACAAGTTTAAGACCAGCCTTAGCTGCCCAAGGAGTTCCAGGCTAACCTGGTCTACAGAGTGAGTCTTAGTCTCAAAAAGCTAAACTTAAAAGTAGGGGTCTAAGCCGGGCGGTGGTGGCGCACGCCTTTAATCCCAGCACTTGGGAGGCAGAGGCAGGCGAATCTTTGTGAGTTCGAGGCCAGCCCGGTCTACAAAGTGAGTCCAGGACAGCCAAGGATACACAGAGAAACCCTGTCTCGAAAAAAACCAAAAAAAAAAAAAAAAAAAAAAAAGTAGGGGTCTAAGTGTGATAGGCAAACTGCTGATGTGTGGAGAGAGATTCCTGGAAGAACAGTAGTGTTTCGTTCAGGACTGGGAAGATGGCATTATAGTCACAGGGCACTCAAGGAACTGGTTAGATATGTGGTAGATGGGGACATGGGTGTGGGGTGAACTGGGAAGGGTACCAGGAAGCTGCTTCAGGCAGGTGCTTCAAGAATTTGGCCTTTAGGCTGGGAGTGAAGTTCAGTGGTAGAACACTTCCCTAGTATGTTATTGGCTCTGGGTTCAATTCAGGACTAGCCAGGTGAGGTGGTGGTATATACCTGTATTTCCTGCACTCAGTAGGCAGAGTAGAGAGGAGGATAATTCCAAACTCATGGCCAACCTGGTCTACAGAGTGAGTTCTAGGCCAGCCAAGGCTACACAGCAAGACCCTGTCTCCCCTTTCACTCTCTGGGACTTCTTTTATTGCAAGGGTAGTGCAGATTCACTGAAAATTTTCAGCAAGGGAACTAAAAGGGAAAAGGACTGAGGGAAAAGGGAAAGGCCTGTCAGGCTAGTCAGATTAGTGAAGTCAAGAGGGTGTGACCAAAACGGAAATGGCAGTCCAAGAGAGGTGGGTAGCTCTGAGAGGAGGCAGCTGACGCCACCCAATGATTTTCTGGAAAAGAGGGAGATGTCAAGTATAAAATTCAAGTTTCTGTTAAAAATAGAAGTGTCATTGAGTCCAGGAAGGGGACAAGTGGAGGAAGATAGTGAGGGAAGAAGAGACAGGAATTTCTGGATAGGTCTTATCAGAAACAAGCACACTAGAGGGTGCTTTGCTGCCCTTGGCTTTTAACCCCCTGGGCTTGCTGAACTGCAGGTCTGAACAATTCTGTTTCCCAAATCTGGGATGTCAAGAAGGCTCTGAGGCTGCTAGGAGTCCAAATGACTCATTGCTCCACGCCTACTCACTGCTTCGAGGGTAGGACTTGGGGTCTTGAAACAGGGACTTTCACACAACATTGTTCACTTTCATGTCTGTCCCCAGCTATGCCTGGAGTTTCTGGTGCAGGTGCTGGATGTGGAGTTGGTCTGTGAGGCTCTGCAGGTGAGTATTACTGGGCAGCCCTGGAGAGCATCTGATGTTTAGAATCAGATGGCCTCCACTGTCAGAAGCCTTGACTGGCTGTATCTGCTAAAGAACAATATGAGGGCATGTGTGTGTGCTCGAGGATGCTTATGAGATGAACTCTGGGCCCAGATCTGTGGGGTGTAGAGTATATCAGTAAGGTCATACGTAGGAGGGAGAATCAGAGAGCTAGGAAAGGCAGGCATGGTGACACACACTTTTAATCCCAGTACTCAGGAAGCAGAAGCCAGATGGGAGTTAGAGGCCAGCCAGGGCTACATAGTGGTCTTCTACTAAGTGTGGGAAATGAGGCAGGCAGTGGTGGTGCACGCCTTTAGTCCCAACACTCAGGAAGCAGAGGCAGGTGGATCTCTGAGTTTGAGGCCAGCCTGGACTAAGTTCAAGGGCAGTCAGGGCTACACAGAGAAACCCTGTCTTGAAAAAGAAAACAAAAAGAATAAATGGTTCTAAACAGGGATAGGGGAAAGATGGGATGTGGAGTTTGGAAGCCAAGCTTGGGGTCAAAGATGGGCGTCTGAAGGACCTGAACATGGTCTCCTTTACCATGCGCCTGTGTGTTCATGGGCCACTGCACTTTTCCCAGGTCTAATTTCATGAGATATTGTAGGTGCTGTTAGCCTCCGGTTTGGATTGTGCTCGGGCTTGTGGCAGTCCTTTATGTGCACAGCTGGGTTACATGGACTCGTCAGTCTCTAGACTGACCATCTTCACTCTGCTCTTAGGTTGCTGTAACCTTTGGCCTGGGGCCGCTGCAGGAGCGGTGCTTAGCCTTCATAGAGGCTCACAGCCAGGTACAGCTCCCCATCCTTAAACTTGTAACCTGCCTCCCCCTCGCCATTCTTCTTTACCCTGACCAACACACTGGCCCATAGGAGGCGCTCCGTACTCGTGGCTTCCTGGAACTGTCTGCCACCGCGCTGCTGCCCGTATTAAGCAGTGACAAGCTCTGCGTGGACGAGGCTGAATTGGTCCAGGCAGCCCGAAGCTGGGCGCGCGTGGGCGCTGTGAGTGGGGCCTGCGGGAGGGCAAGGAGGCTGGAGCAGCGCGGGCCGCAGGAACTCGGCAAGGGGGCGGCGAGGCACAGGCTCAAGGCTCGCTTCCACAGGCGGTGTTGGAGCAACCGGTGGCCGAGGTGGCAGCTCCAGTGGTTCGAGAGCTGAGACTGGCTTTGCTGGCCCCGGCGGAGCTAAGCGCCTTGGAAGAGCAGAACCGACGAGAGCCGCTCATCCCGGTGCGGACGCGCGTAACTAGATCCACTCCTCCATGTGGGGACGAGAAGCCGGGCGCGGGAGAGTGCACGTGGGGGGGTGGGAGGTGGAGACAGTCTGTGGCAAGGACTTCTAGACTGCGAGGTGACCAGCTTTCCCCTACAGGTTGAGCAAATTGTAGAGGCATGGAAGTGCCACGCCCTAGGGCGAGGAGATGAGGCCCGGGGCCCACCGTGTCGCCGGCGGAGGGGCACCTTGCCCCGAGATCACCACCGTTTTCTGGACCTTCGTTTCAAATGACCCACTTCCGGACCTTGCGAGAACTTTGGCCACACCCTAAACTACAGCTCCCGAGGTGCTCTGCGCAGCTGGCGGACTTCCGTTCCCAGCAAGCTCAGCAAGCCGAATGTTCTCCCTCTGGAGCTATACTTAAAGCCTCCGGCGAGAAGTAGAGGCTGGGCAGTGAACCCAAGTTTGGGGCCGTACCGTGGTTTTGGGCGACACCCCGAGACCGGAAGCGAGGGCGGCCTTTGTTCCATGAGCTCATCGGCATCTTGCGGTTGGTCACTCCTCTGCTCCCCTCTACTCGGATGATGCTGGTATCTATTTAGGTCATCCTCTAACCAACAAGTCAGCGTCTTGGCTTCAGGCTGAGTGCAGATTCGAGCTTCTATATTCTCTTTGGCCCGGAAACAGGAACTCATTCTTGCCTACCTCATGCCTTTTCTCCCGTCTAATACTGCTTTCGAGTTGGTTTAGTCTGCAGCCTATCTTCTGCCATTACCCCAGCCAGTGCCCCTCACTCCTTTTCCCCTTGCTGCACAATGCATCCTTGTGATGGTCCCGTCCCTGTTATTGTCAAGCTTTTCCCCCAGAGTCCTTCAGCGTCGTTACTGCTTTCCAGGACAAGCTACTATAGTATTATATATATGTGTATGTATGTTAATATGTATTATATGCTAAATCAATAGTATAGGGTTTTGCCACCTTACCCAGCAATTAACTTATTTTTCGAGAAAAACCACCACTGCCCAGCTCCCAGTAAATAATTTTGAAGGAGTTGTAAAGCAAAGATCTAAAAATGAAGAACAGCGGACAATTTAAAAGGAAATAAAATTGTCATTCTGACTCTATATAAAAATATATTGGGCTGGAGAGATGGCTCGTAGGTTAAAGTCACTGGCTGCTCTTCCAAAGGTCCTGAGTTCAATTCCCAGCTACCACATTGTGGCTCACAACCATCTAATAATGAGATCTGATGCCCTCTTCTGGCATGCAGGTGTACAGGCAGATAAAGCATTCGTATACATAAAATAAAATCTTTAAAAAATACTGCTTATAAATTAAAAATGGTTATTTGTATTCTCTTTCAAGATTGAAAAGGTGGCTACCCAGCCGGTCATGGTGGCGCGTGCCTTTAATCCCAGCACTTGTGAGTTTGAGGCCAGTCTGGTCTACAAAGCAAGTCCAGGACAGACAGAGCTGTTACACGGAGAAACTTTGTCTTGAAAAACCAAAAAAAAAAAAAAAAGAAAGAAAGAAAGAAAAAGGCCTGGTGTGGTGGCACATGCCTTTTATCCCAGCCCTCAGGAGGCAGAGGCAGGTGAATCATTTCTGAGTTCAAGGCCAACCTGGTCTACAAAGTGAGTCCAGGACAGCCAAGGATACACAGAGAAACCCTGTCTCAAAAAACCAAAAAAGAAAAAAAGAAAAAAAAAAAAAGGTGGCTACTCCTGGTATGTTACACAGAGAAATCCTGTCTTGAAAAACCAAAAAAGGGGGGGGGGGCTGGACTGGTTTGACTGGACTGGACCAGCTGTGGGGATGTCGGTAGGCAGAACTGACCAAGAGGAAGCTGTGGATTCCAGGCCACTTCTCTCATTCTCCGCTGGTTGCTTGTCTGGGACCTGGGATTCTAGTGCTAGGGTTCCTGTTTTGTTTTCCAGACTGGGAGAGCGCCCCTAGTTTTAGATGGACCAGTGTAATGGGAATTAGTTTTTTCTGGTGAATTAGTATGCAGGTCAACCTGGCACCTGGCAGCACATAAAGGAGCTTCAGGCTTGTCACTGCTTGGATGCTAGAGGGCCTGAGATGGGTGGAGCCCAGTTGAGAAACATGGACGGTACCTTGTTGAAGGAGTGTGACTGAGAAACCTTGGAAAACGTCAATTTCCTTGAGAAGCCACAGGGACCACTAGATATTGCAAGAGATCTTGTGAGCCCACAAGACCACCAAGGATCTTGAGACAGTGCCCTATATAAACTAGGGAGCTCCATTTGGATCCCTCTTACCCCCATGGGCAGAGGAGACAGAAGCACACTGGGGATAAGTGTGAAGCAAGGCATGCCATTTGCCAGCCTTTAGGCCACAATAGCCTGAGGCAAATCAATGGTCGGAAACCTTGGCAAGTAAACTGAAGATTGCTGAGAAAATTGAGAGGCAGAGTCCGAGAGAGAAAGAGAGACTTTTGCCGCAAGCCAACTTAAGAAGGCTGGCATAACAGGCGTGGGATAGAACCTGCTGAGAGAAAGTTCTTGAAAACTGGACACTAAAGATATCTGTCCATGGGCTGAGAGTGCCAGGAAAGTGAGTGAGTCAGGTGGAGTTCTGAGGCTCTGGTTAGGAAAACTAGGCCCTGGGGAGCACATGGGCTGACAGAAGAAGCCAACCCCAAGTTTAGCGGTTAAAACAGACTGGCCTCATAAGCCAGCCACAAGTTAGCAGTTGAAATAAACTGGCCTCACGAACCTGCAGAGTTGGCCCGGAGGAAGCTAACCTAAGCTGAAGATAGGACTGCCTGCCCTGACTGCCAGAGCTAGACCGCTAAGCAAGATGCCCACAAGGACCAGCTCTAGAGGATTTTAATATCCTTTCAAAAGGGTTAAAGTAGGATTGGTTAGGTGTTCTTAGGTATTGAGTGTTTATAGGTGTTAGGTTATAGGTGTTTGTTAAGTGTTAATAAATATAGATGTTTTAGATAAAAATTTTTGTTTAAGCCGGGCGGTGGTGGCGCACGCCTTTAATCCCAGCACTTGGGAGGCAGAGGCAGGCGGATCTTTGTGAGTTCGAGGCCAGCCTGGTCTACAAAGTGAGTCCAGGACAGCCAGAGATATTCAGAGAAACCCTGCCTCGAAAAACCAAAAAAAAAAAAAAAATTTTTGTTTATAGAACTCAGTAGCAATGAACACCCAGGAGGCGGTTGTCATCCAGGTCATTTTTATTCTTTTAGTTCTTGAGACAAGATCTCTGTTTAGTCCCGGCTGCCACAGAACGTATTTCATAGAGCTGGCTGGCCTTGAATCTACAGGCTGGTCTCAAACTCACAGGGATTATCTGGCCTCACACAGTCCAATCTTGGTGGGACCTCCAAATGTTATAGTTCAGGAATAGCCACACAAACCACTCAGTCACCATCTCAGTCAGATATCGACGGTTTATTGAACGCACACCCCAAAGCTGGTCGTAGCCACCGTGACCAGGGTCACAGAGGTCTCGGAGTCTGTGAAGTCAGTGGGCTTCTAAGACAGGTTTTTGTTTTTTGTTTTGTTTTGGTTTTTCGAGACAGGGTTTCTCTGTGTAACATTCTGGCTGTTCTGGACTTGCTTTGTAGACCAGGCTGGCCTTGAACTCACAGTGATCCGCCTCCCTCTGCCTCCCAAGTGCTGGGTGTTTTTGTTTTTTTTGTTAGAAAACCGGCAACCAGATAACCAGGTCTAGGAAACAAATCACATCTAAGTAGCAACCATGTTCTTGTATGAAGCAAACATTCAAGTAACAACCAGGTAGGAAGCAAGAGGATGGAAGCATTACATCATTCTGACTAGTTAGACAAAGCATTTCTTTCTTTTTTTTAGGTTTTTCTAAACAAAACAGGGTTTCTCTGTGTACCTTTGACTGTCCTGGACTCACTTTGTAGACCAGACTGGCCTTGAATTTACAGAGATCCACTTGCTTCTGCCCACTGAGTGCTGGGATTAAAGGTGTGTACCACCACGACCGGCAATTACAGCTGTGGGTGCTGGGATTTGAACCCGGGTCCTCTGGAAGAACAGCCAGTGCTTTTAACCGCTGAGCCATCTCTCCAGAACAACAAAACATTTCTAACTGACCTTTAATTTGATTGGTCCCAAGTGGAACTGTAGTTGGGGACTCTTCAAAGTGTCAAGGTAACAAAGTAACAAAGTATGAGTAATTCCATCTTATAACTAAAATGGAGACTGAAGACAAAATGGCTGCAGTTATGCTAAGAGCTAAAGCAGGTGTCAGCAAGCCTTCCAAGGTCTGAATAAGCTGCCATACCACACTCAATAGCATCCAGTTTCTTTTGAAAGATGGCTTGGGGTTAGGACAAAGGAAGGTGAAGAAGAATCTAAGCAAGCCAGGCGGTGGTGGCATATGTCTTTAATCTGAGCACTTGGGAGGCAGAGGCAGGGGGATCTCTGTAACAGTAAATTTTTATTTAAATCACTTATATTTATTAATACTTAACAAACACCAGCTGGGCGTGGTGGCGCATGCCTTTAATCCCAGCACTCAGGAGGCAGAGGCAGTTGGATCTCTGTGAGTTCGAGGCCAGCCTGGTCTACAAAGCGAGTCCAGGAAAGCCAGGGTTATTACACAGAGAAACTCTGTCTAGAAAAGCCAAAAAAAAAAAAAAAAAAAAAAAAAAAAGAAAAGCCAAAATAGCCAGGCGGTGGTGGCGCACGCCTTTAATCCCAGCACTCGGGAGGCAGAGGCAGGCGGATCTCTGTGAGTTCGAGGCCAGCCTGGTGTACAGAGTGAGTCCAGAACAGCCAGAGATAACACAGAGAAACCCTGTCTCAAAAAAAAAAAAAAAAAAAAAAAAAAAGGATATTAGGCCATGGGTCCTCAGGGCACCTTGGTTTGTAGTTGTCTTCTATTTGCAGGGACACCCTTATAGTAATTAGCAGTCTGGCTATGGCAGTCATGGCAGGCAGTCCTATCTTCAGCTCAAGTTTGAGGCTTTTTCCAGGTCTAGCTTCTCAGGTTTGTTCAGTCAGTTTATTTTAACAGCTAGCTTGGAGTTTTAACTACTAAACTTGAGGTCAGCTTGATCTGTCAGCAGATCGCTGTGGGTTCGAGACCAGCCTGCTCTACAGAGCGAGTTCCAGGACAGCCAGAGCTACACAGAGAAACCCTGTCTCAAAAAAAACAAAAGCAAAACAAAAAATAAAAAAGAACCTAGGCAGAAGGAATGATAAGTTCAAAGTTAGGGTGACACAAATAATGAATTGTTCTTGTCTAGAAAGTGGGGTGTGTTTTAGAAAGGCTGCATCTACAGTGGAGGCCAGCCTTAGTGGAGCCTGGAAAAGGATTGAGCTTGATCTAAGGGATGAGGAGCCATGGAAGGGTGCTTAGCCAGAGGGTGGAGTAGGGCTTGGGGACACAGGGTGAGCTGTTATGTCACAAGAAGTATGGGACTTCTCACCTCAGGCTGGATGAGGTCAATGGCCAAGATTGACTGCGCCTGAGGTAGTTCAACTCTGACTGGGCTTGTTCAGTGACACCAATGACACCCTCATTCTTCAGGACTTTGTTGATCATGCAATCAGGATGAAAACTTTCAACAGGTCTGTGAACAATGTTCCTAAAAGGAACCGCACCTTATGCAAGGCTGACTAAGTGTTCAGAGTGTCCGTGGTGTGGTATGGCTGGAATGCTTTAAGTCTAGAGCCGATTATCCTGGGAGATCTTTGGCCCACACAATACCTGTTTATTGTGCTCTGTGCATGATACCACATCTTTGTGGCTATTAGGTAAATCTTTTGAAATGTACAAATTCCTACTTTCTAACCAACAAAAGGGCTAGGAACACTGCCAGCATCTGAGGCCTGTGGCAACTCTCTCTGGTTTATGATAACCCTGGCTACTGAATGTTTCCACCAATGTATCATAAAGATTCAATTTAAATCCCCCCATCCCTGTGCCCTCTCTGCCTCACAGCAGACAGGTGGCGGGGCCGGCTCTCTGGTGCCCATGCCCACAGGGCTGGCTCACCTGTGCCCCCTCCACTAGGGCCAGGACTTCTGTGCTGTCTGGACAAGCCTGCTCTCCCGAGTGCTACAGGTGGTGAGGGGAGGTGGGAGGGGGCATCACCTCTGGACCTGCACCACCTCAAGGCAGAGGGGTGTTGAGGCCAGCACCTCAGAGTTTTCACCCTTGAAGCCCCAAGATTTTAATTTTTAATTAACTTTTGTTGTTGTTGTTTATTTGTGACAGGGCTTCTCTGTGTAGCCCTGGCTGTTCTGGAACTCTATCTGTAGACCAGGCTGGCCTCATGAATGCTGGAATTAAAGGCATGCACCACATAAGATTTTTTTTTTTTTTTTTTGGTTTTTCGAGACAGGGTTTCTCTGAATATCTCTGGCTGTCCTGGACTCGCTTTGTAGACCAGGCTGGCCTTGAACTCACAAAGATCCACCTGCCTCTGCCTCCCAAGTGCTGGGATTAAAGGCGTGCGCCACCACCGCCCGGCTAAGATTTTTAATTATGTGTGGCTGTGTACAGGAGTGCAGGTGCCTGTGGAGCCCAGAGGTGCCACATCTCTAGAATCTGGAGTTCTGGACAGTTGTGAACCACCTGACATGGCTGCTGGGAATCAAACTTAGGTCCTTTGGAAAAACATCAAGTGATCTTAATTGCTGAGCCATCTTGCTAACCCCACAAACCCCAATATATTTTAAAGGTTTAGGACTTTCTTTGTTGTTACTATAAAAGCTTCATCACTACCGGTGGTGGCGGCACACGCTTTTAATCTCAGCACTCAGGAACACAGAGGCAGGGGGATCTCTGTGAGTTCCAGGACAGCCAAAGCTACATAGAGAAAAAACCATGTCTCAAAAAACAAAAACAAAACACCCCCCCCACTTCATCACTGGAGCATGGTATTTAGAGTAACCTAAATCTGTGTTTTCAGGCTACAGTCACTCATGCTTCAAAAGCATGCTTGGTGTGGTAGCGTACACCTTTAATTCCAGCACTCAGGAACACAGAGGCAGGGGGATCTCTGTGAGTTTGAGGCCAGCCTGGTCTCCACAGAGTTTCATCTAGCACTACATAGTGGGGACCTGCCTAAAAAGAAAAGTTAACAGGAAACATTTGTGTTACCAGATCATTTCTCCTATAAGTTCCTTCATTTCCTTTGACGTTCTGAAGGCTAACGCAGGGTGACTGCTGAGTTCCAGTCCAGACTGGGCTTCGTAGGAACTGACCGCACATACCTGTCATCCCAGCACTCAGGAGGCAGAGGGATCTGGACTCTGAGCTCATTCTGGGCTGCAGTGAGTCTGAAGCTAGCCTGGGGTACAGGAAGCCTTGTAATAAACATAAGCCAAAAATAAAAGAAAATACAGAGAGGCGGTGGAGATTGTGGGTCAGCGGTAGGATGTTCACCTAGCATCTAAAGGCCCTGGGTTTGATCCCAACACTGCAAAAAGAACAACAGGAAAAAAGTAGCTACACTTCAGGTTCGCTGGGGATGGTGGTGCATGGCTGCCAACAAGGAAGCAGTGAGTCTGAGGCCAGCCTGGGCTACATGGAGTTGCGGCCAGCTTGGCTACAGTTATGACCCTACCTCAACAAACCAACTGGCCAACAAACAAAAAGAAAGCCAGGTGTGGTGGTGCATGCCTTTAGTCCCAGAACTCTGAGGCAGAGGCAGACACAGGCAGATCTCTATGAGTTGGAGACCAGCCAGGTGCACATAGTAAGACTTGCTGTCATGTAGGTGCTGAGAAGTGAACCCGGGTACTTTGGAAGTGCTTTTAACCCACTTTGTAGATCAGGCTGATCTCCTACTTACAGAGATCTGCCTGCCTCTGCCTTCTGAGTGCTGGGATTAAAGGCCTGCGCCACCACACCCGGCTTTTTGTTTGTTTGTTGTTTTTATAAACAGTATTCGAAGTGGTGAGATGGCTCAGTGGATAAAGGTGGCCAGTACTGAGCCTGATGACCCGAATTCAGTCCGTGGGCCCCATATGGTAGGAGAGCTGGCTCTAATTTTCACACTGGAAACGAAGTACACACACACTCAACCAACACACCACATAGCCAACCCAAACACCGAAATAAAATGTAATAAAGTAATAGAAAAGGACAACATTTCACGTAGTCCATGCTTACCCCAAACTCTAAGTAGCAGAGGATGATCTCCGATCCTGTTCCTTAGGTGCTGGGGTTACAGGTTTTCATCACTGTGCCAGCTAATCTTAGTTATTCAAGGCAGTTCAGTGTTGATTCATCTACAATGTGCTGTGTGTAATGTTTGGAGTATGATCTTCTAGCCTGTGTACAGGTGAGGTGTGAGAAGACAGAGTGCCTGGACGGGGTCATTCCCGGTGAGCGGCAGCCGGAACCCAGGGTGTCTATGTCCTTCAGTGACAATTAGGGAAGGGTGAGGAGGGACTTCACCTTCCACTCGAGCTCTGACTATAGCCAGGGGTGTGTCGAGCCTCTTGGAGGCCTCTGTGTAACAGGGCCAGCCAACTCTCCACCACCAACAGCTTAACCAACAGCTTAACAGCGCTGTCACCAGCTTGGGCATTGACATCCTGAGGACACCTCCCTCATGGTTAGCTGGGCAAACAACAACTTCCTACCTCCCAGATGCTGATGTGGGCTCTGGATCAGGGCTCCTTCCCCTTGATCCACAAACCTCCTAAAATAGTTCCCCTCGGCCTTGCTTTGTCTCTTCTTCAGCGGGCCATTTCCCTGACCTTCCATTTCACCATGTCTACCTGTTTCCTGGATTTTCCCCTCCCTGACATGCTGAAGGAGCAAGAAGCTAGAGAGGCAGGCAGGCCTGGAATACCACATGGACACTAATGTTTGCATCATTTCCTATACTAAGCCTCTTTTAAAATAACAGATCTTGCTCCAAGTTTACTCTTAGGAACGGCACAGGCCACTGGTCATCTGCACAGACAGCATGTAGGCGGGTCACACCAGCCCATCCCTCTCACATTGGCAGATAGAAGACTTTTCTATGGGGCCTTTACAGGGGCCTGGGCGCCTCCGGGAGCCTGAGCTGGAGCTGAAGCCTGGGCCTAGCTAGAGCTGGACTCTTAGCCATGTAGCTTCAAATCTGCTTCCCAAGCTTGGGGTGAGCAATGAAAGCAACATGGCTGGATAAGTTTGTGGCTGGGACCCTTTGGGATATTGGGCATGACCATCTTAGACTTTACAAGGCCTTAATGTCCTCTGCAGTGCACTCACTGTCTTTGCATTGTGTGCTTGGATCCTCTTCAGGCATGAAATTCTTGTGCTTCTTGGCAGAGTGCATGTTCCTCAGGAACTTGGGTAGACCTCCTTAAGAGATTCATATCTGAAGCCAGTCAGTTCTACAAAGCGAGTCCAGGACAGCCAGGACTAACTAGAGAAACCCTGTCTCCAAAAAAACAACCCCCCCCCAAAAAACCCCAAACAAACAAACAACAATAAAAAAGAAAGCTGTATCTTTGTGACAGGGGTTTCTCAAAGCCATTTCTGTGCTGTTTTCTGGACCAGTTGTGTGGGGTGTGTTTCTTGGACTTGGCCATGTCTTCATGGTAACCCGAGGCTCCCAAAGTGCCTGTACTAAGCTTTCACTCTGATCTGATTACCAAGTATTTGATAAAAACTTCAGCAGCTGAGGTCTAGCCCACCCAGAACTGGACACCCTGGGAACCACCTCTGATAGCTAACTTACATGAGTCATCTAAAATAAAAGCACCATAGTCCTTTGAAATGAATTTGTATAGAATATATTTCACTCTTTAAAAATAAAACTTTCAGCAGTGATAGCATCTATATACAAAAATAAACATCTTCATATAAATAATTTATATGGTAGGAGATGGGGAGGGGTACAGAGGGGCTCCCTAGGAGTCACCAAGCAGTGAAGGGCCAGGAATGGGAGAATGTGCTAAGGACCCTAGGCTTGATCTTTTGAGGTGATAGTGTGGGGCAGAAGGGGACAGGGCTGCACTGCAGCCTCCTTTCACCCCAACCTGGATATAGACATGGGCTCTCCCATGACTCCTAGGTGCTAGGAAGCTCTTGGCCAAGCAGTAGCTGTTCTCTTTGGATATCAGATAGGTTTGTGGTGGCTGAGTCAGCGGAGGATATGCAGACAGCAGCATAAGGCCCTCCAGGGGTCCACCCTGCATTTCATACTCCACCCATTAATTCTTGGTGACTTTGTATGGCCCTGTGGGGCCTGTGCGATTCTGAGGCCCTTTCACTCGTTGGCTAGACCCAGCCCTCTAGAACTGAGGTTGCAAGAGCTGTTGGCAGCTGGGAAGGCCACGGGAGGCTACGTGGGCTCATCCAAGGCTGGGTGGATGTATGCTCCAGGTAGTGGTGGTGGGTGGAGGGCCACAGTCATGGAGGTAGTCACTCTGGCAAAACTCTGGGGCAGGGTGGGGGCCATGCCCCACCTAAGCCCACCTTCCTGTGGGGCTGCAGGGCTTAGGACATGTGGGCTCTCCTTGTATATCTGTACCACCTGGAAGAGACACCAGTCCCAGTGAGCCCCTTGTTGGAGACCACCACTACTGTTGACAAGCCACGCTCCCTGTAAGACTTTACAAAACAAGATTCCAAGGCCTGCCAAACCCTCCCTCCACTCTGGGTCCTAAAAAGCTAAGGCCAGTCCCACTGCAGGCTGAGGCGCAAGAGCATGGCACCTGAAGCTGCCACTTTCAGCTGAGGGAGGGCCTCTTCAGGAGGGTCCTCAAGAGCTGAGCCTTCTGTTAGCCGCTGAGGGCATTTGGTAACGGGGTCTGTCCCTTCCCTTGCTTTTCCACCCTGACCCTGAGGTTGAACACCGAGCAAGAGTTTCGTCACCTGTGGTGGGGGACCCAGGATGGAGAGCAGTACAGGCAGCAGCAGGAGTCCATGGAGCAGACCCAACAGTGTCAGCACCGTCAGCACCACGAAGAAGTACCTGGGAGAGAGGGAGGGTCAGTGGTCAGGGCCTGAGGCCAGGGTGGGCAGTCCCTTCTTCCTGAGCCCTCTTGTACCTTACGATGAAGTCAAAGTTGGAACCAGCAAGCATGAGCAGACCCAGCAACGTGGAGACAGCTCCATCAGTCACAGGGGCAAACGTCTGTTCTAGAGCTCGAGCAGCCCGCAGGTTCCGGCTACCCTGGCTGGTCAGGAAGCCCTAGGGAGACAGTCCTGGAGTTCCTTCTCTGCCAAGTGCAGCCGGCTCATCCAATGTCCCCAGAGGCTGTTTTCCCATTTCCAGGTACACCCAGGCCTTTCCCCACAGAAAGTCAGGTGGACTAACTTCATGGGAATGTTCTGGAAGCACTGAGTCCACTCTGGAAACACTAGAGATGTGATAGCCACACAGAGCGGTGTCCAGGTAGGTGTCAACAGTGTTTGGTCAGTAGTTTTGCTGAGAAGGAGCTATTCATTCATTAAAGTACGACAGCCACTGCTGGGGTAGTGATACACACTTTGAATCTCAGCACTCAGAGGCAGAGGCGGGTTTCTGTGAGTTCGAGGTCAGCCTGGTCTACATCGAGAACAGCCAGAGCTACATAATGAGACCCTATCTTGAAAAAACAAACAAACAACAACAAAAAAAGCACTGCTGCCCACAGCAGCTTTTGTGCCACGATGGCAAGATGACATTGCTTGTGGAGTCTGAACTGCTCACTGCCTGGCTTTTCACACAGAAATCATGCATGGGGTCAGCAAGAGGGCTCAGCAGATAAGGGTGCTTGCTGCTAAGTCTGATGATCTGAATTCATTTCCAGGATCCACAAATGGAAGGAGAGAAATGGCTACTGCAGGTTGTCCTCTGAACACCTCCCTCAAAATTAAATATAGGCCAACTCCTGGCCAAAGAGGATGGACAGCATAGCATGGTGATGTCACTTCTCAGGATAGGTTCTTTTGTTTTTGAGCCAGGATCTCACTATGTAGCCTCAATTGTTCTGGAACTCCCTATATAGAGCAGGCTGGTCTTGAACTCACACAGACCTGCCTTTGTCTCCCAAGTGCTGGGATTACAGGTGTGTGCTACTATTCCTGCCCTCAGTGTAGGTTTTTTTTTTGGGAGGGAGGAGGAGTTTGATTCAGGGTTTCTCTGTGTAACATCCTTGGCTGTCCTGGAACTCAGTCCGTAGACCAGACTGGCCTTGACCTCACAGAGATCCTCCTGCCTCTGCCTCAAGAGTGCTGGGATTAGAGGTGTCCGCTGTCACCTTCTGGCTAAAATTCTTTCTTTGTATTGTTCTGCACACTGGTATTCTCTCCCCCACCCCCAATCCCACTGCTAGGGAATATCCAGTCCATGCCCTTGCCCTATCAGGTGAGCATTCACATACTGAAGTACACCTATAGTCTTTGTTTGAGACAGGGTTTTATGTAGCCTAAACTGGTTTCTGACTTGCTATGTAGTCAGGCTGGTCTCAGCCTTGTTACATAGCTGTAGATGAATGCATCCTCCTGCCTCCACCTTCCAAGTTCTGGGACTATGGGTGTACACCACTATGCACTATTCATATATTGCTTTCATTTGTTTTATTCTTTCTTTCAGGTTGCTATATAGACCAGGCTGTCCTTAACATTGCTGTGATTCGCCTGTGTTTGACGCCTGAGTGCTTGGATTAGACATATGCCACCACAACAAGCTAATATTTTGTTCTTTTTTTTTTTTTTTTTTTTGGTTTTTCGAGACAGGGTTTCTCTGAATATCTCTGGCTGTCCTGGACTCGCTTTGTAGACCAGGCTGGCCTCGAACTCACAAAGATCTGCCTGCCTCTGCCTCCCAAGTGCTGGGATTAAAGGTGTGCGCCACCACCGCCCGGCTAATATTTTGTTCTTATAATCCATTATTGGAGGGCTGCAGGGATGGGAGAGGAAAGCCACTTGTGGACTAGTTTATGTTGGTGTTTTAGCTGGCCCATACATGTGAAGCTCTGTAGAGTCCTGGACTTTCTTTGGCTCTCATGCATTTGTTTCAGATGAATCCCTCCTACACACCCACGCTGCTATTCATGCAATTCCTGATCCCCTTTGTAGTAAAACTATTTAAAAGAACTGTTGGTTCCTAGGGATGAAGATGTAGCCTGGTTTGGTGGTGAACCTAAGCATGGGGAGGTGGAGGGAAGCAGGAAGGTCAGGAGTTCAAGGTGAACCCCAGACTCACAGGTTGTAGGAGGTCGCCTGCATGAGGTTGCCTGAGGGAAAAGATGTTCCTGTCTTCCCACCTTCCATTCTGTGATTAGGCTATTCCAGACAAGCCTTCATTTCTTTCTGACTATACATATGGCCCTTATTTATTTACTTACTGACCATCTAGACTTCTTAAGATATAAGTATTAAGGCTGGAGGGATGGTTCAGTGGTTGAAGGAATTTGTTGCTCTTGAAGAGGACCCGGGTTCAATTCCCAGCACCCACACAGTGACTCACAGCCATCTGTAATTCCAGTTTCAGGGGACCCGATCCTCTCTTCTTGGTGCATTAGGCATGCACACGCTACACTTACATACATACATACATACAGGCAAAACAGTCATCCACATTAAAAAAATATAAGTAGTATTCAGTCAACACTTAATGTAAGGACTGGGCCCACATGGTTGTGTGCTCCTGTAATAATTGGATGAAGGAGGATTAAAATTCAAGGTCATCCTCAACTACAGAGTTTGAGACCAGCCTGGGCTACGTGACACTTTATCTTAAAAAAAAAAAAAGTCTGTATTGTCAACTGAATTAACCCCCCTGTCCGTGTTTATTAGAGACAGAGTCTTGCTATGTGTCCCTGATTGGGGTACTTGAACTTGAGAAGTTCGTGCCTCTGCTACCCTCAAAACAGGAATTGCATGTGTGTGGCTCCGTGCCTGGTTGAGACTGTATTCTTTTATATCAGGACTGGAGCTTCAACTCAGGGCCTTCCAGTGAAGGCAAGGGCTCCATCACGGTACCATGTTCTCACTCCTTCTTATTTAGTTTTCTTTCTGTATGTTTTTATTTTATGTGTATGGCTGCTTTGCCTGTAGGCAAGTATGTGTACCACGTGCATGCCTAATGCATGAGAGATCAGAAGGTGTCAGGTCCCTGGAACTTGAGTTACAGAGAATTGTGAGTCACCACATGGGTGCTGGGAGTTGAACTGAGGTCCTCTGAAAGAGCAGTCAGCGCTCTTAATCACTGAGCCCTCTCCCCAGCCCTTATTTTTATTTATTTAGATAAGATCTTGCTACCTTCCTCGGCTGGTCTTGAATTCTTGAGCTGCCTGCCTCAGTCTCCTGAGCAGCTGGGATTTCAGGCTTGAGCCATCATGCTCAAATCTCCCCTTTGGAGGAAATCTGGCCTCAGACTCACACTGTAGCTGAGGCTGGCCTTGAACTATCTTGCTGCTTCTATCTGCCAAGTGATGCAATTATAAGTACATGCTGCCACGCCTGCCTCTGGCTTTCCCAATTCTTTTTGTTGTCTCTGTCAGGCAGGTCTCACTGTGTAATCTTGGCTGGCCTGGCAAATAAATCATAGATGGGATGGCCTCCGATTCATAGAGATCTGTTCACCTCTGTCTCCTGAGTGCCGCCATCAAAGGTGTGCACTATGATGCCCTGCTTAGACGTTTAAATAGTTTCCAGCACACAGAAGGTGATCTCACCATTTTTGTTAAAAACAGATCAGCTGACCTTTCCTCCCAAGGCCTATGCTTACCAGAGCCACGTGAACCGTGAATTCAACACCAATGCCTATAGAGGCCACGAGGATCACCACGGGGATGGCGCTCAGTTTGATGCCCAGGAATCCCATGATACCAAAGAGCTGCACGGTCATCATGGCCAGGACCAGCACCTGTAGAGGGCAGGGCTTACCCAGGGCTCCCGGAAGGAGGAGTGCTGGTCTGGACAGGGCAGGGTGGGTGGCCACTGGGGTCTCTCCCACTCCGCCCTGCAAATACTCACTATGAGGCCGGCGGTCCAAGGACTGAGTAGCAGCACAGCACAGACAAGGAAGGTGCACACCAGCAAGATGCACACCGCCAACAGGAAGTAGCGCCGAAGACCCAGATACTGCTCCCAGAAGAGGAAGGGGGAACCACTGGGGTAGGCATGCACCCCAGCCTGGCCTGCCTCTGCGCATGCGGCCCGGGCCCCTTCAATGGCTTCTATAAAGTCTGCAGTCTTCTGGAGTCCGTGCAACAGGAAGGGGAACTGCGCAAACTCCAAAGGCTGGGCTGCTGGGACTGTGGAGAGGACAGAGGAGCGGGGGAAGGGATGGAATGAGCAGAACAGCGAGGGGGGTCTGGGGGCCGGGGCCTGTATGGGCTGAGGACCAGGTTCCAGGTCCCAGGACTCACTGTGAAGGTTCTCCCCAGTGGTATCGTATTTGTCGTGCAGCCATTCGGGAGGTGGGGGGTAGAAGTTGGCCTGAGAGGCTGCTAGGCCCAGGGGGTCACTGCTCACCCACACAGTTAGCCCCATGTAGAAGAGTTCTGGTGGAATCAGTCCCTCCTTGTCCACCAGTTTCCTTGTGGTCAGCTGTGAAGACAGAGAAGGCTAAGGGCTTGGGCCATAAGGGGCAAAGCCCACCAGTGCTCTTTCAACAGTTAGTCCACTCCTTCCTTACCTGGTTGAAATCCAGAGGCTCCTGGGCATTCCCGGTTTGGATGAGCAGCTTGTAGGCTAGGGCACCATCTTCAGAGCCGTTGCGGTAAGAGTGGCGGGTAATGTGTCCGGAAGCCCAGTCCTGGTCAAATGCAGACTGGATACCTGGAGGTACGGGATGGGCCAGGATCAGTCTACAGCTCTTAATGACCGCGCCGTGCAGCGCTCCTACCTGCTGGTGTCTCGGCTTCTTACCCTGTAGCCAGCTGCGGTAGTAGTGCAACCAGGTGCGGGGCGCCTGGGTGGCAGGTGGGGGCAGCACGGCCTTGAGGGAGCTGAATCGCTGGTGCAGATCAAAGAGGGCGCGTTGGGAGTGGGCGTAGTCAAAGCCACCCTGTGTCACCAAGGCCACTTCGTACAGGGAGAAGTACCTGAGCTGGGCGCTCAGGAAGGCATGTTCCTTGGTGCCCCGAGGCACCACATCTGTCAGGGCCAGCCCATCTTGTACCAAGGTGGCTCCGTAGAGGCTCAGGCCTAAAAGTGCCCCAAAGAACACCAGTACCAGGGCCTGCGGAGACAGAAACTGAGCATGTTGTTGAGACCCAGGCTGTCTTTCAGACATCCTGAGCCTCCATCCTGCCCTGACATGACTGACCTTGGCTTGTGTCTGGAGCAGTAATGGAGCAAACTGATAGCGGGCAAAACGGGCAAGAGTCCAGTGGGCACAGAGCATGGGCCTGCAGGCAGCCTTTGGCCTTGTCCCCTCCTCTTGGCCTAGAAGGTCCCGTGTGGACCCTCCAGGGCTGTAGAGTTCACAGCCCAGTGGGTCAGAAGTTGGAGACAGCAGGCAGGCTTGAGGAGGCAAAATGGTGACCACATGCTGGCTGTTGGCTTCGCAGTGGGTAAAGGCTTGCACGGTGGCAGTCAGGTGGGCGATGCCCACGGGTGCTGCTCTGCCCCCTGGCTCCTGGGGCAGCATCTGCGTGACCTGAGCAGAGCAGGGGCTGGAAGAGTCAAGGAGGGCAGACAGGTCATATGCTGAAATGTATGGGCAGGGGACAGGTTAGGGTGAGGTTGAGGAAGGGGGGGGCATGATGGGACAGTACCTAGAAAAGCAGCAGAGAACATCAAGGCGCTGGCGGTGGCGCCGGCGCAGGTCGAGGCTGAGGATGGCTGGGAAGATAAGCATCACTGCTGCGAAGTTGCAGCCGACCACTATGGCCGCCTGGGGAGACAGGAGGGGATGAGGGCTGTAGGGAGCATGCTCTGTGCTCCATGCCCACCCCAGCCCAACTGTCCGGTCATGAGGCCTCACCTGCAGGGAGAAAGCCCGCAGTGCGGGAATGGGAACTAGAACAGCCATGAAGAAGGCAACCATGTTGTTGATGGATGTAAGGGTGACACTGGTGCCCACGTGTCTCAAGCACTCTCCCATCCGCTCCTGCCAGGCCGGAGCAGAGACATACCCTCAGGTCACAGGGCTATGGGACCTCAAGGCAGAGTAAGGGGAGGCTCAGGAACTTGGCAGAAATGGATTTCTGATGGCACAGCCATCAGTCAACGTTTGTTGGGTACCATGAATGGGCATGTACTGTTCTAAGCACCAGTCTTGAATTACATCACTCTCAGGACACAAGCACTGTAATTATTACTCCCCTCTCTCTCTCTCTTCAAGACAAGGTTTCTCTGTGTATCAATGGCTGTCCTGGAACTCACTCTGTAAACCAGGCTGTCCTTGAACTCAGAGATCCGCCAACCTCTGCCTCCCGAGTGCTGGGATTAAAGGCATGCACCACCACCACCATCCAGCTATTACTCCCATTTCTTTTTTTTTTTTTTTTTTCGAGACAGGGTTTCTCTGAATATCTCTGGCTGTCCTGGACTCGCTTTGTAGACCAGGCTGGCCTCGAACTCACAAAGATCCGCCTGCCTCTGCCTCCCAAGTGCTGGGATTAAAGGCGTGCGCCACCACCTACTCCCATTTCTATATGGGGTGATGAACGCACAAAGGGGTTAATGAGCCAATCAGACATGATTATTCAAACCAAGAGGGTCTGAACCACTTTGGTGAACTTAAGGTGGGCAAAGCTGGTGGATGGGTCCTTACTGAGAGAGGGGTGTCGGGTGGAGCCTTTGTGAAGGCATGTGCCAGCAGGAATATGTCATCCACACCGATGCCCAGAGCCAAGAAGGGCAGCACCTGGAGGGGCAGAGCAGGGAATCAATCAGCTGGAGGGACTGTGTAGCTTGAAGATGGCCCCAAAGGTTGTCCCCCAGCTCTGGTTTACCTGAGTAGTAGCAGCATTGAAAGTGATGCCAAGCAGGGCACAAAGCCCAAGGCCTGAGGCCACTGCTAGGGCCACCAGCAATACGCCAGCAAGACCTACGGCACCCTGGGACTGGGCACAGTCCCACCGTAGCATGGTTACGCAGGCATAGGCCAGCTGTGGGGAGAACGGACACAACCTAAGACAGGGATTTCCAGGGTGGAAACTTGCTGCAGGTGAAGCAAGGTTGCTAGACGTGGGACCCACCATGAGCAGATAGCCTCCCACCACACGGGTGGCACTGACTTCAGAGAATGTGTGCAGGATGTCATCCAGGGTGGTGGAGGAGAAGGCATGGATCTGCTGGGAGGCATTGGCGGGCAGGGCCTCCTGGGCTAGCTGGAGAGACAGGGTGGGCGTGAGGGGACAGGTGGGAGGGGTGGCCAGAGAGACAGGGTGGCCGTGAGGGGACAGCTGGGAGGTGTGGCCTCAGAGAGCAGCTCTTCTTGGTCTCTGCCCATACTGACCTGCACAAAGCGCCGCTGCCAGGCCTGCAGCACTGTGCTGGCCTGCTCCTCACTCCAGCGGATGTCATGTGTCTGGTAGTCGCCCCGGAAGTGCTCATACAGCTGACGGGGACTCATTAGCAGGAAGGTGCTCTGCAAGGCCTCTGCCCTAGTTGGGGGTACGGGACGGGGAGTCAGAGCTTGCTTCCACACTCAGTGTGGGCTTGCAGGGTGTTTCTTCAAGAGCTGCCTAGTATTACAGTGTGGATTCTCAGGTCCCCTCTCCAAATCCCAAGGGAGGCCTGACCTCAGCAGCTGTCCTTTGATATCTCTGGCTGTGCCTCCCAGGAGCAGTTCCTCTTGCCAGTGCATGAACTTGTGGGAGAAGCCATGGCAGCCTCCACTCAGCTCCTGAGCCACATTGGGGGCCTAGAGGGAAACAGAAGTTTGTAAGTCTTTAGATTTTTAAAGGTTATGTTTGTTATCTCTGTGAGTGTATGCATGTATGTGAACGTGCACACATGCCATGGCATGCATGTGGAGGTTAGAGGACAGTTTCTGAGAATTGGTTCTCTCTCTCTCTCTCCATTATGTTGGGTCCAGGGAATCAAACTTGGGTCATCAGGCTTGGTGACAAGTGCCTTTACCCGCTGAGCCATCTCAGCAGCCCAGAGAGGGGTTTAAAATACTCAGAACTTGGGGCTGGAGAGATGGCTCAACGGTTAAGAGCACTGACTGCTCTCCCAGAGGTCCTGAGTTCAATTCCTAGCAACCACATGGTGGCTCACAACCATCACATAATGTGATCGAATATCCCTCTTCTGTAATGCAAGTGTACATGCAGACAGAACACCCATATACATAAAAATAAATAAATCTTAAGAAAAAATACTCAGAGCTGGGCGGTGGTGGCGCACGCCTTTAATCCCAGCACTTGGGAGGCAGAGGCAGGCGGATCTTTGTGAGTTCGAGGCCAGCCTGGTCTACAAAGTGAGTCCAGGACAGCCAAGGATACACAGAGAAACCCTGTCTCGAAAAACCAAAAAAAAAAAAAAAGAAAAAATACTCAGAACTCTACGTGGCCAGGGATAATGCTCAGTGATAAATTGTTTGCCTAGCCAGCATGCACAAGCCTCTGGATTCAGTCAGCACTGCATACAGAAAAGGAGAGGTAGCAGTGTGATTCACCTGGCGTGGACCTCCAGGACCCAAGGCTCACACAGAACTCCATGGGACTGACTCCTTTCTCCTGTGTCTCTTGCCTACAGCATGAACCAACAGCTAGTGTTCTACAGAGAATCAAAGGCCTGGACATGGGCTTCTGGAAGGAAGAGGTGTAACCACAGAGGGCTCTGAAAGCAGTCCCACACCATCAAGGATATAAAAACATTTAGGAAATGAGGTGTGGTAGTCATACTTAGCTTTTTGTTGCATCCTTTGTTGTTCAGGTTGGGTTTAAACTCATTATGCAACCAGGATGACCTTAAACTTTTGTTCCTGTTTCCACTTCTGGAGTGCTAAGGGCTACCGGCAGGAGCCATTATGCCCACTTTTATGATTTTTTGTTTGTTTGGCTTTTTTTGAGACAGGGTTTCTCTGTGTGTCCCTGGCTGTCCTGGACTCACTTTGTAAACTAGGCTGGCCTTGAACAGAGATCCACCTGCCTCTGCCTCCTGAGTGCTGGGATTAAAGGCATGTACTACCATGCCCAGCAATTATAGACAGCTATGAACTGCCATGGACATCCTCGGATTTGAACCCGGGTCCTTTGGAAAGGTACCAGTGCTCTTAACCACTGAGCCATCTCTCCAGCCCCTTAGCTATATTCTTGGTTTTAGCTCTTTTGTTCTTGGTTTCCTCATATAATCAATTTCTGTTGTTATTATTAGTAGTATTTTGGAGATAGAGTCTCACTGTGTAGCCCTGGCTAGCCTGGAATGACTTATGAAGTTCAAATCTAAATTCAGAGATCCACCTGCCTCTGCCTCTGGAGTGCTGGGATTAAAGGCATGTGTCACCCTGCCTGGACCCATACAGCCTATTTTGATAAAGTCTGGCTTTGAGTCTAGAACAGGAAAGGCAGTTCCTAATGGCCGTGGTGACAACCCCAGCATAGGAGTGAGATCTACAGTGAGTCTGAGGTGACCTGGGGTACAGAGCAACTTAATGTGGGGAGAAAAAGCCAAAAAAGGAAGAAAAGGAGGAAGAGAAAGAGGAGGAGGAAGAAAAGCAAGTCAGATGTGGTAGCATATACCTGTAATCACAGCACTTGGAAGGTGGAAGCAGGAGATAAAGAGCTCAAGGTGATCCTAAACTACCCAGTGAGTTGGAGGCCAACACCCAGTTTCAAAAACTCTTGACACAGAGGCAGACACGGGAGGATTGCTGAAAATCTGAGGCCAACTTGATCTACATTGCAAGTTTCAGGCTCTTGAGGACTATAAAGAATAACCCATTTCAATAAACTGAAAAAACAGGCTGTTTAGGTGTCTGAGCAGGTGTGAGCTCTCTCTCTCTCTCTCTTTGTTCTAGAGGATCAGAGCTCAGTTCCCAGCAGCCACATCCACCTGTAATTCCAGCTCCAGGGTTCTGATACTTCCTTCTGGCTTCCAAAGGCACCCATATATGCAAATAGGCAACACACACATGTGAACATACACATGAACACACACTAATAAACCTTAAAAAGCAAAACAAGGCCGGGTGGTGGTGGCGCACGCCTTTAATCCTACCACTTGAGAGGCAGAGGCAGGTGGATCTCTGTGAGTTCGAGGCCAGCCTGGTCTACAAAGCGAGTCCAGGACAGCCAGGGCTACACAGAGAAACCCTGTCTTGAAAAACCAAAAAAAAAAAAAGCAAAACAAAACTGAAAGCAGAGGGTATAGACTTTGATCCCAGCCCTTGGGAGACAGAGGCAGGTGGGTCTCTGTGAGTTCAACACCAGGCTGGTCTACACGATAGGTTCTAGGCCAGCCATGGTTGTATAGAGAGACCCTGTCTTACCCCTGCCCTCCAAAAACAAACCATACAACAACAAAGAAAAGAACAGAACCAAATACTGAAAAACAAAATTAAAGGAGAGGGGACTGGAGTGATGGCTCAGTGGTTGGGAGCAGTTGCTGCTTGCTCTTCCAAGGGAGCTGAGTTTGGTTCCCAGCACCCATGTCAGGCAGCTCACAGTTGTCTGTAACTCCAGCTGTGGAGGATCCAACACTTTTCATCTCCTTGGGCACCTACACTCACATGCAGATTCAGGTACACACACCTACATATAATTACAAAAGTGATTCACCTGCCACTGGAGGGTTCTTCAGCAGTGAATGAGAATGGAATACTCGTGTGTGTGTGTGTGTGTGTGTGTGTGTGTGTGTGTGTGTGCACGTACCTGTGTGTATGTGTTTCCAGAAAATGGGAGGTGGGCAGAGTACCTCTCAGAACACAGAAACACACAGGGAACAGAGGAGGACAGAAAACTCTTGGCAGATCTGGCCAGGAACCCACCTGCCTGCTGTGATGGTTGGGGGCACTAGGTGGGCAGTGCTGGTCATCAGGGTGCAGACAGGGTCGCCCCACATAGGCCTGGCCCACCTGTGCCTTGTCTAGCAGCTCCCGGAAGCCCTCCAGAGAGGCAAAAGGGCCCAGCTCCTCTAGCAGCTGCTGGGGATCCAGGTTGGTCCACTGGATATCAGGATGGCCCCTGGGGAAAACCTATGGTTAACAAAGGTCAAAAAACAATGCTCACCCCCAAACTGCTACTGTGGACCTCGGCTTCACTCACTCCTGAAGGGTGATCCCTAAGGAGAGTTGCAAAGCTCAGCTTGCCTCAGCTGTGAGACTGCATCCGAACACCCTAGGCTGCTGCAGTGAGCTTTGGACATAAAAGGGGCTAAGGCAGCCCCTAGGCTATGTGTGCTTGATGTATGGACAGGTCCAGAAAAGTCTCAGTAGTCCACACTAAGAGGTCTACCCCAGTCCACACTAAGATGTCTACCCCAGTCCACACTAAGATGTCTTCCCTAGTCCACACTAGGATGTCTACCCCAGTCCACACTAGGATGTCTTCCCTATCCACACTAAGATGTCTACCCCAGTCCACACTAAGATGTCTTCCCTACCCACACTAAGATGTCTTCCCTTGGGGCTGGAGAGGTGGCTCAGCGGTTAAGAGGACTGTCTGCTCTTCCAAAGGTCCTGAGTTCAATTCCCAGCAACCACATGGTGGCTCACAACCATCTATAATAGGATCTGGTGCCCTCTTCTGGACTGCAGGCATACATGCAGACAGAATACTGTATACATAATAAATAAATAAATAAAAATATTAAAAAAAAAAAAAAGATGTCTTCCCTAGTCCACACTAGGATGTCTACCCCAGTCCACACTACGATGTCTACCCCAGTCCACACTAAGATGTCTTCCCTATCCACACTAAGAGGTCTACCCCAGTCCACACTAAGATGTCTTCCCTATCCACACTAGGATGTCTACCCCAGTCCACACTAAGATGTCTTCCCTAGTCCACACTAAGATGTCTACCCCAGTCCACACTAAGATGTCTTCCCTAGTCCACACTAAGATGTCTTCCCTATCCATACTAAGATGTCTACCCTAATCCACATTAGGATGTCTACCCCAGTCCACACTAAGATGTCTTCCCTATCCATACTAAGATGTCTACCCTAATCCACATTAGGATGTCTACCCCAGTCCACACTAAGATGTCTTCTCTATCCACAGTAGGGTGTAAAATGTCTACTTGTGGTTGTAGCCTATAATCAGACATACACCTGCAACTAACAGACTTTCTTTTTAGTCTAAGCAACAGTTCAGCTGACAGTCAGCTAACATGAGCAGGAAAGTCTCGGAGAGATCTTTGCCTGAGGATCTATGTGTTCTGTCTAAACCAGACAGGTCTCTTTCCTTTCGGAGGTGAGGAGAGGCAGGTGGACAACCTCGGGCAGCCCAGGCTGGCTCTGATCCTGTCCTGGGAGGCAGTCAGAACTTGGCGAGGCTCTCACTATCCTTTCATTCATGCCCCTACACCTTTCCTTTCTATGGGGAGTCCCTGGCGGGAGATGAAACAGGGCTGGGGGCGGCTGGGGCGGCTGGGACGGTAGTCATGGCAGGTGGGCAGAGCCCCTGCGGGGAGTCCCTGGCAGAAGGTGAAGCAGGGAGGGGCAGTGGGGGGCAGCACTCACGGCAGGTAGGCGGAGCCCCCTTGGAGTTTGGCCCCCTCCCAGAAACAGTCAAGTGGGGTGAGGATCACACACGGAAACAGCTTCTCGATCATCTACAAGGACACCCCAGGTCACATCAGTCCAGCCCCTAGGACACACTCTGCAATCCGTCCAACACCCCCACCCTCTGTGGAGTCTCAGCCTTCCCACAATGCCTCTGCCCAGCACTTGGGAACACCCCAGGGATACTCACCCGCTCAATCATTCCATTCTCAATAAGGGGAACCCCTGATTTGTAGCAGATTTTGTTCAGATCCCAGGACCTGTAATAACCAAGGCACAGGTGATTAGGAGGAGAGGGATGCTCCTTCTAGAACTTTCATAGTACCCGTCATGCCCAGCCACCCAGGGCCTCTGCCAGACTTACTTCCCATAAAGTGATACTTGTACTTTACTGGCCGTGAGGGCCGCCTGAAGGTGAAGGCCAAGTGCCTCACGGGTGAGGACGTTTCCCCCTTCCTGGCATGCAGTCTGAATCAGCATCTGGGAGGTGTACGAGGCCTCCTCTCCCAGCTTCTCTTTGGTGTAATGCAGTTCCTGGCTCACCCTGCTATCCACTGCCAAAGCAAAGTGAAAAGGTTGGGAGAAGGGCCCAGGCAGACCAGAGCTCTGGGAAATGGGGTTCCAATCTCTGAGGGCCTCCAGGTTAGGAAGTGCTGCTGAAGAGTCTCTGCTTTCTCCTTGGTGGCCTTACTCACCCTCATCCCCACCTTGACACCTCCCCACCCCTGCAGTCTCTTGTCACTCTTCTTAGGGACATGGAGAAGTCATAGCAGCAGGACTCTATGGTGGTCTAGAGTTTAACCCTGACCCACACTGGCTGGGGTTCAATGCCAAGGCTTGAAAAAGTGAATAGGTGTAAGTCAGTGGGGGTGTGCCCGCACAGGATGTGTGCTGTAGGGCCCTGGGCTCAATCCCCTACTCCAACCCCTACCCCCCCATACTCCCCCGTACCCCCAACACCAAAAGGAGAATGTCAGTGTGAGCTGAGCTTGCAGAGTTAAAAGCTACATCCAGGTAAGGAGCCCTCAGACCCTCTCTGCTTAGCTGGACAGGACAAGGAGCCACCACAGGGTCCTGTGGGAAAGGGTTACTAAAAATACAGCCTAGAAGCCGCTTCTGGTCAGGCTGCCTGGGTCAGCGATGGCAGCACCTGGTAAGAACACCCTGCAGCCCATGGGCAAGGAGGAGGGTCAGTGGGATGCTTCCTGCCACCAGGGCAGGATGGGCCCTGGCCTTCATGCCTTGGCAGAGGTGAAATCAAGAAGGGCCGAGAGATCCAGACACCTTTCCCCAGCCTCACTGAGATGACAGACAGGCCTGCTTTGGATCTATCATCTATCTATCTATCTATCTATCTATCTATCTATCTATCTATCTATCTATCTATCTATCCATCTACCCATCTTTCCTTCCTCCCTTCCTCCCTCCCTCCTTCCTTCCTTCCTGTTTTTTGAGACAGGGTTTTTCTGGGTAGCCCTGGCTATCCTGGAACTCACTCTGTAGACCAGGCTGGACTTTAACTCACAGAGATCCGCCTGCTTCTGCCTCCCGAGTGCTGGGATTAAAGATGTGCACCACTATGCCTGGCTGTTGCCTTGGTTTTCTTTCTTTCTTTCTTTCTTTTTTTTTTTTTTGGTTTTTCAAGACAGGGTTTCTCTGTGTAACAGCTCTGACTGTCCTGGACTCGCTTTGTAGACCAGGGTGGCCTTGAACTCACAGTGATCCGCCTGCCTCTGCCTCCCAAGTGCTGGGTTAAAGGCTTGCGCCACCAGGCCCGGCTATTAAAAATATTTTTTAGGTTTATTTATTTTATGTGTATGAATGTTCTGTCTGCATGTATGTGTGTGTACCAGGATGCATGTCTGGTACGCTTGGAGGTCAGATGAGGGAGTCAGATCCTCTGGAACTGGAGTTCCAGATGGTTGTGAGCCACCAAGTGGATACTGAGAAGTGAACCTGGATCTTCTGTAAGAGTAGCCAGTACTCTAAGCCACCAAGCCACCTCTCCAGCCAAATTAACTCATCTTGGAAAGTGAGGCTGAGGCCGGGCGGTGGTGGCGCATGCCTTTAATCCCAGCACTTGGGAGGCAGAGGCAGGTGGATCACTGTGAGTTCGAGGCCAGCCTGGTCTACAAAGTGGGTCCAGGACAGCCAGGGCTACACAGAGAAACCCTGTCTTGAAAAAACAAACAAACAAACAAAAACAAAAAAAGAAAGTGAGGCTGATTGTGGTGGTTCATTCCTGCAACCCCAACACTTCGAAAATTGAGGTAGGGGGGCTAATGTTGAATTTCATGGGCTTACACAGCCTGGCTATTCAACGAGTCTCTGTCTCAAAAAAAAAAATCAAGCTGGGTGTGGTGGCGCACACCTTTAATCTTAGAACTTGGGAGGCAGAGGCAGGCGTATCTCTGTGAGTTTGAGGCCAGCCTGGTCTACACAGTGAGTCCAGGACAGGCAGGAATACAAAGAAACCCTGTCTCAAAAAAACAAAACCCTAAACAAAAAACAAACAAACAATCAAAAAGGCAGATGGTGCCCACCTTGGTAGTACTAGGATAAAGGCAGGCAGGGCTGGAGAGATGGTTCAGCAGTCAAGAGCACTGACTGCTCTTCCAGAGGACCCAGCACCCACACGACAACTTACAACTGTCTGTAACTCTAGTTCTAGGGATCAGACACCCTCACATGGATATACATGCAGGCAAAACACCAATCCATGTAAAATAAAGATAAATAAATCATCTTTTTAAAAAAGGAATGAAGGCAAGCAAAAGACCTACGAAACTTCCTGGCACCATAGGATACAGACATGGAATTGCAGCCAGTAGTGGATGGGAGAGAAATGACATGACAGAAGAAGGAGGGAAAACTAGGAGACACGACAGCTGGAAAAAAGCAAGAGGGAGGCGGAAGAACAGAAAATGAACACATCTGCCAACGACTGGCTCCTTTACAAACAGGGATGTAACTGGTTGACCAGAGTAGACACCACTCAGAGGCATTAGCACAGGCCAGGCAAGCCTTCTGTCCTAGGCCCTCCCCTACCTACCGCTGTTTTTGTTGTTGTTTTTGAAACAAAGTTTCTCTGTGTGTGGAGCCTGACTGACTCCATCTTGAAAAAAGATTCCATTTTGTATTAAGTTTGACTCAGAGCTGACCTCCAGTTCCAGAACAACAACAAAATGTACCCGACCTTGCATTCCAGGGGTCTTCCCTCGTCATCACTAGACAGCTTAGTCTGAAAAAGCACCCAAGAAGTCTAAACAAATTTTCTGGTGGTCAAGCTGACCATAGCTGGTTTGTCAGTAACAACGAGCCAATCAGAAATGGACATGACTAGTTACTCAAATGTCATCCAATCATATGATAAAAACCTGTTTATTTATTTTTATTTTTTTGGTTTTTCGAGACAAGGTTTCTCTGTGTAGCCCTGGCTGTCCTAGACTCACTTTGTAGACCAGGCAGGCCTGGAACTCACAAAGATCTTCCTGCCTCTGCCTCCCAAGGGCTGGGATTAAAGGCATGTGCCACCACCGCCCAGCTTCATTGTTTAAATCTCTATATAAACCCTGTGCTTTTTGGGCTCAGGACTCTCAACTCGAACCCCTCATAGGTGAGCATTGAGAGTCCAAGCTCTGACCTTGAATAAACAACCCTCATGGATTTACATCAGAGTTGGCTCCTGGGTGGTCTTTGGGGTCTTGAGATGTGCATGCAGCCCTACTTGTCCTGGAATTTACTCTATACACCAGACTGACCTGGAACTCACAGAGATCCACCTGCCTCTGCCTCTCAAGTACTGGGATTAAAGGTGTGCACCACCACTCCTGGAAAAACTTAGTCCCTTCAAATTTTTTGTTTATTTGTTTGGAGACAGGGTTTCTCTGTGTATCCATGGCTGTTCTGAACTCACTCTGTAGACTAGACTGGCCTCGAACTCACAGAGACCCACCTGCTTCTCCCTCCCAAATGCTGGGATTAAAGATGGTTTGACTGCATGTATGTCTGTGTGAGGGTGTTGGATCCCCTGGAATAAGAACTACAGACAGTTGTGAGACACCGTGTGGGTGCTGGGAATTGAACCGGGGTTGTCTGGAAGAATAGTCAGTTCTCTTAACTGTTGAGCCATCTCTCCAGACCTACTACTCTTTTCTTTCCTTTTTTCCTTTGAGACAGAGTTTCTCTGTGTAACAGCCCTGGCTGTCTTGACTCACTCTGTAGACCAGGCTGGCCTTGAACTCACAGAGATCTGCCTGCCTCTACCTCCCAAGTGCTGGGATTAAAGGTGTGCACCACCAGGCCCGGCTTTTTTTTTTTTTTTTTTTTTAAGACAATTTCATGTAGCCCAGGCTGGCCTTGGACTTGCTATGTAGTTCAGGATGATGCTAAACTAATAATCTTCCCGCACCCTCAGAGATAAGTGTGCCTGCTTATATGTAGTGCTAGGAATTGAATCCAGGGCTTTCGAATGCTAGAAAAGCACTGGACCAACTGAGCTGTGGCTCATCTCTGCACCTTGCCCTCTCTTTGTTTTTCGTGGTGGGGCCTCATGTAGTCCAGGCTGGTCTCAAATTTCCTATGAAGCTGTGGTCAGTACTTAAGTAGCTGAGGGAGGCTTGCTGTGAGTTTAAGGTCAACTTGAATACTGTGTGAGGTCCTGTTTGAAGAGCGAAACAGCAATGGATTACTAGTTAATAAATTAACAAAAATGTAAAAACTGACAGCATTGTTAGATTAGAGAGGTCCATCATGGGGAATAATTTGGAATGCTATTTTAGTATTGATGCTTGCAAGCACCAGTCCAAAAATTGTGCCTTTAGGGACCTAAGGGCCTTTGCAGGGACTCAGGCCTTGTGATCAGAATCATGATAGGTTCTGAACAGAGATCAGATGACCTGATGTTTTCATTATCTGACAAGCCAGGAAGAGCTGGCCCATGAATTATGAAAGGGGGTTCAGGGTCCAGTGCTGTGCACTGTTAAAGGTTTGGGGTTCAGTACTATTAGGAGAGGGCTAAAGAAAGGAAAGTTGAAGAAAGCTGAAGAGCTGGCTCAGTGGCTGTTCTTTCAGGGGAGCTGCTGGGTTTGGTTCCCAGCACCTACGTTGTGGCTCACAGCTGCTGTAACTCCAGCTCCAGGGGAATCTGATAGCTTCTTCAAGCCTCTGCAGGCTCATGGCAAGCATGTGGTGCACAGACATACATGTAGACAAACACCCATGCACATAAAAAAACAAATAGTTGGGCGTGGTGGGGCACGCCTTTAATCCCAGCACTTGGGAAGCAGAGGGAGGTGGATCTCTGTGAGTTCAAGGCCAGCCTGGTCCACAGAGTGAACCCAGGACAGCTAGGACTACACAGAGAAACCCTGTCTCAAAAAAAACACACACAAAAATAGAGAGTGATAGAGGAAGACACCCAACATCAACCTCTGGCCTTCACACACATGTACACAAGTGTGCACACACAGAGGCACACACATACACATGTACACACACATACAGGTATACACACAGTCACACATGTACATACACACAAGCATACACACACAACTACACACATACGTGCACACATACACATGTGCAGACACACATGCATGCACACTCTTAAACACATGCACACACACTGGCACACAGGTATGCACACATGCATGCAGACACAAGTGTGCAAACACTGGTATACATGTACACACATATGTACATACACACACTCATTGGCACACACATAATTAAAAGTACTTTTTTAGAGCCGGGCGGTGGTGGCGCACGCCTTTAATCCCAGCACTTGGGAGGCAGAGGCAGGCGGATCTTTGTGAGTTCGAGGCCAGCCTGGTCTACAAAGCGAGTCCAGGACAGCCAGAGATATTCAGAGAAACCCTGTCTCGAAAAACCAAAAAAAAAAAAAAAAAATACTTTTTTAAAGGACTGAGGCTATAGTGTAGTAGTATGCTTTCTACCTAGCATACCATGAGCTTAGGTTCAATGCTAAGTACATAAATAGGCAGATGGGTAGGTAGATGATAGATAGATAGATAGATAGATAGATAGATAGATAGATAGATAAAATAAAGTGGGGGAAAATGTATTTGATAAGCATCTCCAGCCAACTTCCTATCTGTTCTGCTTGTTGAGAACATATTACTGGTAAACTCTTCAGTTAGCAAAATGCAATGTGGTTCTGTGATTGGCTCCTTAGAAAATGTGGTTTCATCCTGTGGTGCTAGAGAGGAGTCCGAGTAATCAAAATCATCCTTTTTGAGGACAGCGGGGTACATATAAACCTGGCCAAGTCAGTTTCTGCTTGGAGCCTTCCTGTGAGACCCTGCAAAGGCTGAGACTCTCACTAGGTCCTCCACAGTTAGTTACTTCTTCCGGCACTTCCCTGGCTCACTCTTTTTTTTTTTTTTGTTTTGTTTTGGTTTTTGGTTTTTCAAGACAGGGTTTCTCTGTGTGTAGTCCTGGTTGTCCTAGACTCTGTCTCCTGAGCGATGGGATTAAAGGGGTGTGCAACCACTCTCTGTTTTGAGACAGGTTCCCTCACTGAACCCGGACCTCACCATTTTTGCTGTATCGGCTGGCTAGTGGAGCCTAGGATCCAGTTGTTTCTGTCCATCCCCAGTGCTGGAGTTCTAGATGTGCACAGCTTTTGCACGGTGTTGGGAATTCGAAGTCCAGTCTACATGGCAGTGTAGCAAGCCTACCAAGTCACCTCCCCAGTCCTCCTAGTACTTTAACATTGAGACATCATTTCAAACAGCTGCTAAGGCTGTTTTTTTTTTTTTTGCTTTGTTTTGTTTTGTTTTTCAAGACAGGGTTTCTCTGTGTATCCCTGGCTGTCCTGGACTCACTTTGTAGAACAGGCTAGCCTCAAACTCACAGAGATCCGCCTGCCTCTGCCCCCCGAGTGATTCCCCAGTACACATATAACTAACTGAGTGTGGTGGCACACATCTGTAATCTCAGCACTTAAGAGGACATGAAAACAGGAAAATCAAGGCTATCCTCACTATGAAGTTCATGCCCAGCGTGGACTACACAGGACTCTCAAAAAAAAGGGAGGGGAGGGAGATGCAAGACAAAGATAATCCTCCTTTCTTTCTTTTGAGTCAGGGTCTGCCTATGTATCCCTGGCTGGCCTAGAGCTCTCAACAAGAATGGTGCCTCTGGTCAGTCATGGTGCATGCCTTTAAGGAAGAAGGAACCTGGTTCCTGGCTGATGTCTGTTGTGTGCTGGACTAATCACTCCAGAATTTTCTATTGCCAAATTTCCTATTACATGAATCAAACCCCAGCCTCTTCCTTCCTGTTCTATGTACTCCCTCTCTTTCATGTGGCTACAAAGATTCCAAATGTATATTTAGTAGTGTTTGGGGGAAGATTGAAAATGTCTTAACTATTGCACCATCACAGAGCAGAAAGGATGGTTAGCTGTGAGAGACACTAAACAGGAGGAGCCAACAAATAAGTAAGGACTGAGACTAGCTCCGGGGATTTACTCTGAGCTGCTGTGCTCCATCAACAGGTGGGTGATATCACATCCTGCCTTCGACAGCAAATGGCTGTCAGGGTACATGCTGTCATTTGTGGTTTACAATGCTATCTATTTGTGTGCATGAAGAAGGCAGAAGAAGATCGGGTGTCCTCTGTCTCCTTGAAGCTGGGTTTTGTGTTTCCTCAGCTAGGTCTGAAGCGAACAAATCCCACAGATCCTGCCTCCATTCTTTTGCTGCTTGGGGGTTATGGGCGTGTGTGTGATAGTCAGCTTGTTGCATGGGTTCTGAGAGCTGAAGACTGCACAGCCAACGCTGGTGACTAAGACATCCTTCCAGTCTCTCCACCTTTTTTTTTTTTTTTGAGACAAGGGTTCTGCCTGACCTGCAGTTCAGGCTCATGGTTTCAGTTAGACTAGCTGGCGATCTCAGCATCTGCCTGCCCCACTCACTGAGTGCTGGGGCTAAGGATGTGCACTGCCATGTCTGGCTTGTGCATGGATGCTGCGGGTCCAAACCCAGATTCTCACGCCTGTACAGGAAGCACTCTAACCACTGAGATATCTTTCCAGCCCTGTAACTATCTACTTTTGAGTCCCCACCCCCTTTTGTGGTTTTTTGAGACAGCTTTTCTGTCTGTTCTGGAACTCACTCTGTAGAACAGGCTGGTCCTCAAACTCAGAGATCCTCCTGCCTCTGCCACTGCCTCTGGAGTGCTGGGACTAAAGGCATGCACCACCACTGCCTGGAAAACCTTTCAGTTCAAAGTTCATCAGGGTAGTGGTGTTTGATCCCTAGCCCCTGCCAAAAAAATTCAGGAAAGGCAAAGGAAAACATATTTACAGCCAAGGAGTGCCTCGACCTCTGTTTGAAACTCTGCTAACCGAGGTCCTGCTCCGTCTACTTCCAGTCCTAGCAAAACAGGAAACAAATACGTCTCTTAAGGTCTCAATTTGATCAGCTCCTCATTGTGAAGGGCATTAAATGAAAAGACTCAACTCAGAGCTATAGAGAAAAGATCATGTCATGATCATTGCTTTTAGGCAGTGATTCTACTAATCTCAACACAAGGATTTACGGCAGGAGGATCCCAAGGTTGTGACATGGGAAGGTCATATCTCAAAAAGCCTAGGACCAGCTACCATGGTCGTATAATACCTTCCTTATAGCAACTGCAAAAACCTAGCAGTGACTAGCCCCTCCTTTGATGGAGGGCAGGCGAGAGATGAGTAAATGTGAACTTCCAATCAGTGTTTAATTGGGGAAGATCTGGGGAATGCAGAAAGAGGAAGGGAAGGGCATGGGAGGGAGGCTCTTTCTATTGTGGCAGGATATTCCAAAGTCATTTGGGACCACCCAAGTAGCCGTGGTTTGTGTGGGGCATGCAGACATGCGTGTGTGCACATGTGTGTCCTAGTGCTGGGGGCAAGCTGGCAGGCAGAGAGAAACATCTGCTGTGGACCCCAGGGCTGTGCTAAGAGTGTGAATGCTCAAGAGTCTGCAGAGGGCTGGGGGTAGGGTGGAGACGGGGGTGTGGGAGCCCAGATGCAGGAAGCCTTCAAGAAACATCTGCTCTGTGTCCTCGGACTTTCCAGCATTCGAAATAACTCAAGGGTGTGAGAGTGCGACCTGGGACCTACCTTGGGTATTGGCCAGGACTGCGGAGGTCTGGGGAGCCCACAAATGCAGATTTCCCAGGGAAAACGGAGTAGACTTTGCCTTTGTCAAACAGCAGCCATATGAAACCAGGCATCAGGAAAGAATAGAGGCATGCAGAAATTCTTCCACTAGGAAGTGAGGATTTGATCCCATCTAACCCTGACTATTGCCTCAAAGTCTACGCTATTTCTTTATAGAATGGCTACAGGGGCCTAGGTGCCTGAGATTTCTACTCCAAAGTCCAGTCAGATGGCTTGCTCAAGGTTTCTTATTCTTCCAGACCTAACTTTTGTTTTTTCCCCTGAGACAGAGTTTCTCTGTGTAACAGAGCTCTGGATGTCCTGAACTTGCTTTGTCCTGGACCAGGCTTGCCTTGAACTCACAGAGATCCTCCTGCCTCTGCCTCCTAAATGCTGGGATTAAAGGTGTGTACCACCATGTCCATCTTAACTTTTCTTTTTGCTCGTTTTGCCTCCTCCCCTCCCCACAGCATCAGGGATCAAACTTAGCTAGGGTCTTAGGCATACTGGACAAGCAGTCTGTCATTCCACCCAGCTACATACCTTCTGTCTGTTCTTGGTCTCTGTCTGTCTCTGAGACAGGCTATTGTTGAATTCCTGACTGAAAGCAATTCTCTTGTCTCAACCCCTTGAGTAGCTAGACTCATGCTAACTTCTGAGTTTCCTGGTCAGTGAGACATCTCTCCCTGCCTTTTCTTTTCTTTTTTTTTTTTTTTAGGTTTTTCAAGACAGGGTTTCTCTGTGTTTCCTTGACTGTCCTGGACCTACTCTGTAGATCAGGCTGGGCTTGAACTCACAGAGATCCGCCTGCCTCTGCCTCACAGACAGCTGTGAACCACCATGTGGGTGCTGGGATTTGAACCCAGGTCCTTTGGAAGAACAGTCAGTGCTCTTAACTGCTGAGCCATCTCTCCAGCCCCGCCTTTTCTTATATAACACAATAACACTTTGCTTTGTTTTGTATGGAACATAACCCCGGCATACATACAAGTTTTATTTTCCTTGGCTACTGAAAAATGGGTCTTGTTACATTTGTGAACTCTTGATGCACAATTTTTCAAAAGGCTAGCTAGAAATGCTAAAAAGACATACACATAATTAAAGAAATATCCTATAAAGTCATTCATAGGATACTACTGTCTGGAGGTGTCCATTTATGATGAGAGGTAGGGTGTTAAGACTGAGGTACAGACTTGCCTAGCAAGCACAATGCCCTGGGCTTCATTCAGAGCACTGAGGGAGATTGGGGAGAGACAGACAGTTCTCCAACATGCTCAGATGCACAGGCTCTGATTGGGAGATGCCTCTCTTAACCAGGCCTGCTAGGGCTCAGTGACCAGCTCCTTCCTCATCCTGACCTTCTCATTGGCTCCATATACTAAAGCAGCTGTAGCCAGTGTGTGGCAACTCACCTTCTACCCAGAGCTGTTCCAGATCTGTCTCAATAACGGCCACTCGGAGACCCAGTGCCAGGGCCCCAAAGGCGCCCAGTCCCAGGCAGAGCACTTTGCCACAGTGTCTCTGGATCCTGCACCCCAGGGAGAAGAGCAGGCCTTGGAAGTAAGCGCGAAGCCAGAGAGGAGCCTGCAGGCTTCCAGCTAGGACCTGGGGTGGAAAGAGCAGGGTCAGCCGGGTGTCAGTAATAACACAGGGTCCTGCCTTTCCCTCTGTCAAGTCCTGGTCTCCTGACTTCTGGATGCATGGGCAGGAAGCTGCCACAGGTAAAGGCTTTACATTTGGAAGATTTCACTCTCTTCCCCTGTGCTTTCTCTACACGCACACCCGAGATTGCCCATTTTCTTTTGAGCGTTATGAGCCACGGAACACACACTAGCTGTCAGCTGGGGCACAGAGGTGAACCCCAGAGACACACTGTGCTCCCTGAACAGATAATAGGAAATAAAGTAACACATCACTTGCTAACTCTTGTCCTTAGATCACACACCCTGCAGATGTTCAAGTGACACACAGCCAGCCCCGCTTCTTCTAGCTTCTGCTCTACTCACCTGAGGTGCTGAGGACCGAGCTGGAGGTGTGTAGCTTGGAGGCAGCTCTCCAAGGGACTGCGGTCGAACCATGCTGGCGAGGATGGGGGGCGCGAGCGCCCCCAACCTGCGTTATCTGAGCGCTGCCATAGGCTAGCTTGGCCCCTAGTGCCGCCCGGCTTCACCTGGGGCTTTCCTAGGGGCCCGGGAAGGTGCGGTCGGTCGTGGGTGAGACGCGGCTGCAGATGCAGAGGAACAGCGCAGAGCGGCGGGGCGGGGCGGGGGCGCCGAGCCCCGCTGGATCTATGGTCCGTGGTCCGAAGGGGGCTCCGCGTGTGGATGGAACCGGCTGGCTGCGAAGCACCTCAACAGCTCAAGGTGGCGACTGTGGGTCTCGGGAAGCAGCAGGAGCCCCAGAAAAAAGGAGCGGGACGGGGTGACGCCCTCCCATTGGCTGAGGGGACCACAAATTACCCGCCGCCCTGCTGCCGGATCCGTTGCTAGGTAACGGCGCCGCAGGGGGCGGGGCAGGAGACCACCCAGGCAGGGCCACCCCTTGCCTCGCCTGCCTGCGGCGGGACCCTAAACAGAGGAGGAGGGAGGGCGATCCTGGAGGCGTTAGTCGCTGGCCAAGTGTAAGTCAAGATGCTGAGAAAGGGAGTCTGCTGGTCCCCTTTGGGCCACCCTTTCTTCCCCACCCAGTGCAACCCCAAAGACCTCCTTTCCACTCTGTCCAAGCAGGACAGAGTCATCGCTGTAAAATGCAACTCTCACGATCATTCCAAAGCCCAGAGGCCTGCACCATCCAACTATAACTAAAGCTTCTTCGCTCCTAAGTGCCTCACACCCACTCAGTTGCCTTCCAGTCCCGAATTGCCCTCAGTAATTTCCTAAGTTCACATGTTACTGCCTTTGTACATGTTGGGGCCCCTTTGTCTTGGCAGACAAACTTTAAACCTGAACTTGAATCAATCATCCCAAACTTTTGGAAGTCTTCCTCGAATTTCGTTTACTCTTGGGAGATAATTGCTCTTTTCTTTGTGGTTCTTATTACCATTCAGTTTGTGATGTGTGTGTGTGTGTGTGTGTGTTTCTCTGTGCAACAGAGCCCTTACTGTCCTGGACTCACTTTGTAGACTAGGCAGGCCTCGAACTCACAGAGATCCTCCTGCCTCTGCTTCCTATGTGCTGGGATTAAAGGCATGTATTGTATTTTAAAATTTTTATTTTAAAATGTTTTTGGAGACAGGATCTCAGGTGGCTCAGCTTGGCCTTGAAGCCCTGATCCTGCTACCGCACAGGTTCAGGGATTATATAGACCTGTATTGCCTATTATTTGATTTGTTGGATTTGTTTGTTTGTTTTTTGAGACAGGGTCTCTCTACATAGACTTGCTGTCCTGGAACTCACACTGTAGACCAGTCAGCCTTGCTATTATTGTATTTGTGATGACATAATTTATGTACAACATTTGAAAGTCTGTTTCCTCTACTAGAAAGTAAGTGTTGTAGAGGCAGGCAGATCTCTTGTCAGTTTGTGAGTTTCAGGCCCCAGCACGGTCTACATAGAGAGTTCAGGGACAGCCAGGGCTACCTAGAGAGACTCAGAAAACAAACAAAGTTTGGGGAAAAGAAAGACTGCAATAAATCTATTATTCTGATTATGTTATCACATCTGGCTAGCCTCTTGCTCAATTCTTCCAGACTTTTATCATTATATCATAAATATTTTTATGTTACTACATAGCCATCCTATCAATCATTTGCAGAATGTCCTCAGGACAGATTCCCAGAAATAGGGTTGTCGGGTCAAAAAGCATGGATATGTTTTTGGTCTTGCTACACACTGCCAAACTTTTTGAGAACTTGCGTGAATTAACATCAGCTCCAGGTCTGAGTCGTAGGGGAAAAAAGACAGTTTGAGGGGTGAGCGGCTTAAGAGGGACTAATGCACTGTGTGCGGCACTGCTGCCCTGTGGCTGGAGACATGTGCAAGCAGTTTAAGATCCCCATTTGCTTTTGCAGAGGACCTGGGTTTGGCTTCCAGCACCCACAATGGAGAGTTCACAGATGCGTGTAACTCTAGCTCCAAGGGATTCAACACCTTCTTCTGGCCTCTGAGGGCAACTTCCCACACATGATACACATACCGACTCTCAGGCACTACGCATAAATAAAGATAAATATTAAAAAGAGGAAGGAAGCTTGTGTGCACAATACTTTCCCCCTGTCTTGTCACAGGGGGAGGTCCACACCAGAGAAAGTGTACCCCTAACAAGACTCTGGAAATAGAAACAGCTCTGAAGTGGGCTTTCTAGTAGCCCTGCAGTGATCTTGGGGCTACAAAGGTAGGGACTTGCCTGGAATAAGGGCTGGATGGCTTCATAATACCAGGACAGAGTTGGCATTTATTAAGATCTTTCTTACTAGATTCTGCAACCTAAAGGTCATGAACAGGTGTGCACCTCAGCCTCCATTCTGCTTCTGTAACCAGCTGACTGCTATTATCAATTGCAATTGTGGCAAAGTCCTAGTTTTTCTTTTTTAATATGATGCTATGGAGTTGAGATGTGTCTTAGCTCTTCATTCTCCTCCCTCAGCCTCCCTAGTATTGGGATTATAGGCATGCACTTAGGTTGGGCTTTTGTTTTGTTTTGTCTTTCAAGACTAGGTTTCTCTGTGTAACAGAGCCCTGGCTGTCCTGGACTCTCTTTGTAGACCAGTCTGTCCTCAAACTCACAGAGATCTGCCCTGCCTCTGCCTCTCAAGTGCTGGGATGAGGTGTGTGCCACCACACCCAACTTGGCTTGGGTTTTTGACATATGGATTCACTATGTAACTAAGGTTGGTCTAGAGTAGGGGGAATTATGTGCGAATAACCCGCACTGGGGCTTTCTAAGAATGCTTCTGAAAGAGCCTATCCACTGAGAAAACATCTTGGTCATCAGTCCAACAAGAGTAGAGGAAAATGAGCCCATCCATTCTAGCCTTCCCAATCTAGGATTGTTGCCTTTTGGCCATTTGACTCTCCAAAATTGCCAAATGTGTGTGTGTGTGTGTGTGTGTGTGTGTATGTGTGTGTGTGCGCGCACATGTGAGTGCAAGGTGCCTGTGGAGACATCGAGTGCTCCTGGAGCTGGAGTTAGGCAGTTAGGTGCCTGCTATGGGTGCTGGACTCCGTAATGAATTACGGTTTTCTGCAGGTGCAGTACATGGTCTTACCCACCTCTTCATCCCTAACATGGCTTTTCTTTCCCTCAACAAAATGACTTCCTAGCTGACTGTGATGGTGCACGCCTTTAATCTCAGCACTTGGGAGAGACAGAGGCAGGTGGATCTCTGTGATTTGAGGCCACCCTGGTCTATAGACTGAGTTCCAGAACATATTCTGGCTACACCGAGAAACGTTTTTTTTTTTTTTTTGGAGACAAGATTTCTCTGTGTGTATCCCTGGCTGTTCTGGACTGTTTGTAGACCAGACTAACCTCAAGCTCACAGAGGTCCGCCTGCCTCTGCCTCCCGAGTGCTGGGATTAAAGGCGTGTGCTACCATGACCAGCTCAAGAAACCTTTTCTTGAAAAAAATAAAATTAAAGCTTCCTGAGTCCAGTGCCAGAGCTAAAGCCAGACACCAGGTAATTAGCAGAAAAGGGTAAGGAAGCCTGCTTCCCGGTGAAGAGGTACTGCTCTATCATCTCATAGAATGTGGGCCCAAACCTGAGTCATTCCCCAAAGAATAAGAGGAGAAAAACAACCATCTCCTGTAACCGAACTTTTAAATTATTATTTAACACTTATTTATTTATTACTAAATTCACTTATAACAAACACCAACAATTTCTTAACTATTAATCCTATAAATTCCTACAACCCCTTTAACCTATCCACTAAACCTATTGATAATCATAACAACTACTTTCATAACCTTTTAGAATGATACAGTTTCTGGGGCAGGTCCTCAGTCGTCAGGAACACAGTATTTGTTGAAGATTCTTTAACACACTTAGCAGTCCTTCTTCTGGATCTCTCAGATGCAGGTTCGTCAGGGTCGTTGGTTATTGCAGTCTCACCTTAAATAAGGCTTCATGCTTTCTTCTCTGTGGGAGACCCCAGCCGTCTGCAGGCCAACTTACTTCTTTTGAATCAGGAACTCAGCTGCTCTGCCTCAGTCCTTAAAGCCAGGCACCGTTTCCTTTAGGCCACTGTTTGGACAGATCAAACCCCTCTAGGCAAAAGCTGAGCCACAGGGTCCAGTCCTTGGCCTTTTGGTGTCTTGCTCAGGCTTTCTTTGCTCACTGGCTTCTTTTTGCTTCAGGGAGAGAGCTGGCCATCAATGGCCAGCCCTTTTTTCAGCAGGACTCTTGGAGCTCTCTAGCATCAGGGGCCTCTTCTCCTCTGGGCTCCACGCACTGTCCTCAAATAGGAGGAACTCTGTTTCAGCTTAATTTGGGCTCCGCCCACTTAGCAGCTGAAAACAATGTCAGGCCAGATACTTTGTTTCTTCAAGTCTTGAGTCTTTCCTGTTTTTCCTGACTTCAAACTTGTTTTTCAGTCTATTGAGTCTTTCCTGTTTTTGCTGACTTCATGCTGATAATGCTCTTCAGGCCCCGAATTAAGAGACAGTATCAGAAACTCCTATATATTTCCTAAATCTAATTTATCTAACTCCTACAATCTCCAAGGATTAACTCTTTATTTGTTTTTTTTTTTTTTTCAAGACAGGTTTTTTTCTGGGTGGCCCTAGCTGTCCTGGAACTCACTCTGTAGACCAGGCTGGCCTTGAATTCACAGAGATCCACCTGCCTCTGCCTCCCAGTGCTGGGCTTAAAGGTGTGTACCGCCATGCCTGGCCCAAGGATTAACTCTTAATTACCGATTTGTGGGCTAAACATGCCCACCCCTTTGCTGAGCTCTGGAGTTATAAGCCTTTCTTTCTTTTTTTTTTTTTTTTTCTTTTTTGGTTTTTCGAGACAAGGTTTCTCTGTGTAACAGAGCCCTTACTGTCCTGGACTCACTTTGTAGACCAGGCTGGCCTAGAACTCACAGAAATCTTTCTGCCTTTGCCTCCTATGTGCTGGGATTAAAGGTGTGTGCTACAACCCTCAGCTCTTTTTTCTGTTTTGGTTTTTCAAAACAAGGTTTTCTGGTGTAGCCCTGGCTGTCCTGGAACTTGCTCTGTAGACCAGGCTGGCCTTGAACTCGGAGATCCACCGGCTGAGAGCTAAGGATTAAAGGGGAGCACCACCACTGCACCAGGCCTGGCTTTCCTATTTTAGAGTTCTTAGCCTGAGGGGAGCCCAGATTTCACGGATAACCTGGGATATCCATGGTCCTCAGGGAGGGAAGGGAGGTTAACAATCTAAACACAATTTAAAGTCTGCTATCTTTTGTTTTTCTTTTAATTTTTTTTTTGAGACGGTCTGTGTAGCCCTGGCTGTCCTGAAAATCATTATGTACATCAGGCTGGCCTCGAACTTGGAGCTCTATCAGCCCCTGCTTCTTGAGTGCTAGAATTAAAGAATGTACCACTATGCCCAGCTTTTTTTTTCCTTTTAAATCTTTTCTTTTTGGAACTTTTAATCTTCTTGGTCTACCTCTCAAGTGTTGGGATCACAAGTGTGTGCTACCACATGTGGTTTATAAAGTACTGGGGATTGAACCTAGGGATTCCTACAAAATAGGCAAGTACTCTATTAACTGATCTACAATTCTAGCCTGTAACATAGGATTAAATGAGGTAATATACACTGTTGAGAGCGACACACACACACACACACACGCACGCACATTGTGGAAGAAAGTGAGGCCGTGGCTTCAGGGGATGATGAGCGTGAGTCAGGACAGCCCTTCTGTTTCTGAATTTCTCCAGACTTCTTACCATGAATTCTGCTTGCTTCTGTTGTCTAGGCCAGGCAGGGGCGATGGCCATGATTCAGAGGGAAAAGGAGGTCTCTTAGACGTTGGTGCCAAGCCTGCTCCATGCAGATCTTCCTGTCAGGCAGCTTCAGATCGCAACAGCAGCTGTCAAGTCTGGTGTCAGGCTGCCACCAGAGGTCAGAGAATAACCCTCAACTTGAGCATGGGTAGAGAGACTTTTGGTTCCAAACAGGCAGCTCCTCATTCTTCACATGGCTCAGGTCAAGGCCAGGTCATTCTGGCCTCCAATACAATGTGTTCTGCTTCTTCCTCTCTTTCCCTCAGGGTCAGCTCCATCATGGAGCTTTCTAGGCCTTCTATCTGGGTGGTCCTTCTTCCCACAGACACATTTAACTCTTTAGTGTTTTGTTTTTGTTTCTGCTGAGAAGGGGTCTTCCTATGTTACTGAAGCTGATCTGAAACTCTCCCGCTCAAGTGATGGGGATTACAGGTGCCCGCTACACACTGGACTACTTAGAAATTACCCATAAGTCTTGTTTACATACCTCCTTAAGAGTAGGGATGGCTGTAGATAAACAAACTCCCTGAAAGGCTCACGTTGGGAAGGAACTTGTAGGCAATGTTGGCAGAAGTTCAAAGCCTTGTCAGCAGGCAGGAATGAAGTGTTGAGAGGTGGTTCATGGAGGAGTAGCCCTGAAGTTTTCTGTTTGGGCAAGCTTGCAGGGGTGTTCTTTCTTTCTTTCCTTTTTAAAAAATAGGGTCTAAAGCCGGGCGGTGGTGGCGCACGCCTTTAATCCCAGCACTTGGGAGGCAGAGGCAGGCGGATCTTTGTGAGTTTGAGGCCAGCCTGGTCTACAAAGCAAGTCCAGGACAGCCAGAGATATTCAGAGAAACCCTGTCTCGAAAAACCAAAAAAAATAAAAAAAATAAAAAAATAAAAATAGGGTCTAGATAGCTCTAGCTGTGCTGGAAGTCACCACACAGCCTAGGCTGGTCTTGAACTCACAGAGATCTACCTGCCTCTGCCTCCCGAGAGCTGGGATTAAAGGTGTGCGCCACCCAGTCCAACTTCAGAAGGTTATTTGTTTGTTTGTTTGTTTGTTTGTTTATGTTAGCACCTTCACAGAGGCCTCCCTAGAGGTTGTCTTCCTCCTTTCCCCCTTCATCAAACATCACTGGGAAAGCAGGGCAGACTCCTTCCCTCCTTCCAGCACCCTTCGTTTTCGTGGCTGGCAGCTCAGTGGACATTCACTGCTTGCTACAACGCCGACATAATCTATGTGCAGCCACCAAAGGGAAATGGCAGAGCACAGAGAAGAAAAACAAGACATCACACACATCCCGGAGTTGCTAAGACAATGGCAACAGTGTCCTGAGCTGGGAGCTGCTGCTCCCAGCTGGGATTCAAACTTGAGTCGGCTTCTCCTCTCCTTGGTGCAGGGCAGTGTGACAGATGTGCCCTGGGAAGTCAGGAGAGAGATTTCTCTCTGCTTCAGTCGGGGCTCTGAGGGCATAGTGGGGAAGGACGGGAAGGAATGTGGACAGGGGTCTGGAACAGCTTAGACATCTCCCTGCTTCCACCTGACTTTTCCACATCTATCTAGCTTTACTGCCTTTGAGGTCCGAGATTTCTGATTGCCTGGGCCAGGAGCCCTGAGAAAGGGCCACACACTGAGCATAAGGAAGTAGCTTTGCAAAGCACTCCTCTGGGAGCTAGAGGAGGTTCAGTGGGTAAAAACGCTCTCCCAGAGGTCCCCAGAACAAGCTCTGCTTGTAGGTCTAGGTCCAGAGGGTCCTACACCCTCTCTGATTTCTGCAGGTACATGCACACACAGAAACAAGAACTAAAAATTATATATTAAAGAAATACTTTTATGTGTGTGGGCATTTTTCTGTTCTTTTTCATCACTCGCACACCTGATGCCCAGAGGGCCAGAAGGCTTCAGATCCCCATATGGATGCTGGGAATTGAACCCAGGTCCTCTGGAAGAACAGCCAGTGTTCTCAACTACTGAGTAAGCAATTGATGTGCAGCCCAAAATAAAGCCTAAAAAAAAAAAATTCACTCAACCTAACTCTGCTTTAGAGATGGAGAAACTCAGGTTAGGAGAAGCAGTGATCTGCTACAACAACCAGAAGCCATTACACAAAGCAGCCTTCTCGTCCCAGCCCAGGAGTCTGTCTGTAGTACTACTTGGCATCACACCTTTATTAATTTTATTGTTTTTTTTTAAGATTTATTTATTATGTATAGTGTTCTGTCTGCAGGTATATCTACAGGCCAGAAGAGGGCACCAGATTTCATTATGGATGGTTGTGAGCCACCATGTGGTTGCTGGGAATTGAACTCATGACCTCTGGAAGAGCAGCCAGTGCTCTTAACCACTGAGCCATCTCTCCAGCCCAATTTTATTGTTTTTTGAGACAGGGTGTCCCTATGTAGCCTGGCTATCTTCAAACTCACAGAGACCAGTCTGCTTCTGCCTCCCAGGTGCTGGGATTAAAGGTGTGTGCCACCATGACTGGCCTTTTTTTTTTTTTAAGATTTATTTTTTGTACATGAGTGCTCTATCTGAACATACACCTGCAGCAGAAGAGGGCATCAGATCACATTGTGGATGGTTATGAGCCACCATGTGGTTCCTGGGAATTGAACTCAGGACCTTTAGAAGAGCACTAGAAAGTGCTCTTAACCGCTGAGCCATCTCTCCAGCCCCCTGGTCTTTTTTTTTTTTTAATTAAAAAAAATTTTTTTTTGAGATAGGGTTTCATGTAGCCCAGGGTGGCTCTAAACTCCCTATATAGCTGAGGATAACCATGAACTCCTGACCTTCCTGCCTCCTTCTCCCGAGTGCTGGAATTACAGGATTGTTCCACCATACCTGGCAAAGAATCCACAAATTTAATTCTCGTTTCACAGAAACCATCTTGGATACTCTCAGAGTTCTTTATTGGTCTCCTTCACTCCCATGGGTTTAACCACTTCTGCTAGACCATTTGGGCTCCTGTCTGATGAAGGTAAGCTTCCAGGAGCCTCGTCCCAAGCACTGGGAAGAAAGGAGAGTCAGAGCTCTCAAGGCTGGGAGGAGGTGGGGCTCCCCCGGGGTAGGCATGCTCATCTCTCTCCCAAGTTCAATGAAACCAACATACCATCAGGCAAGATTACTCAAGTGAACTTGAGAGCCTGGAGATTTTTGAAGCAATGCAGAAAACAGTATTTCAAACTATCCTTTATTATAATTACTGCCACCCACAGTGAGGACATCAAGAGAAACTTTTACTTTGATAATCCTAGGAGGTGAAACCTTACCCCAGGAGTCACTTTTATCTTCACTAAACACCTGGAGGATGTAAAGGTAGGTGCCAGGAGAGACAAAGCAGTGTTTTTTATGTTTGGGGGCAGGGCAGCAATTGGAAGGGGGATAGGACTCCAGAGGGCTGGGAAGAGAGGCCTCATTCTCCAATTACCTGAAGCATGGGTGCCTATATAATGAGGGCAAAAAGGACACATCTGGAGAAGAGTCAGGAAGAATTTCAAACTACAATACTAGTTCCAGGCTGAGCAGGTGTCACCAAGGGTGTGGCAGAGATGGATTAGGCTTGGCTCAGAACACCATCTTAGATGATAGTCTTGCCTCCATGAAAACTGTGGGGAAAGGCTGTTCACTACCTAGCTTGCCTGAAGAACCTCTAAGGGTTAAGAGTTGAGTTGGAGGGGCTGGAGAGATGGCTCAGTGGTTAAGAGTACTGGCTGGTTTTCCAAAGGACCTGAGCTCAAATTTCAGCACCCACATGGCAGTTTTAAACTGTCTATAATGGCCAGGTGTGGGGTGCACACCTTTAATCTCAGCACTTGGGACCAAGGCTTCGCAGAGAAAACATGTCTCAAAAAGCCAAAAAGAGCCGGGTGTAGTGGCGCACGCTTTTAATCCCAGCACTCGGGAGGCACAGGCAGGCGGATCTCTGTGAGCTTGAGGTTAGTCTGGTCTACAAACAGTCCAGAACAGCCAGGGATACATACAGAGAAACCCTGTCTCGAGAAACCAAAAAAAAAAAAAAAAAAAAAGAAAAATATATGTATTTATTATTATTTGTGTGAGTGCATATGTGTGCACCTTTATATGGGTTCCAGGGATTGAATTCAGGTTACCACACATGAGTGCCATGGGCCTTTTCTGGCTGACCCTTCCTGCTATCCTTATTTTAGTTCTTTTTTTTTTTTTGAGAGAGGGTCTTATGTAGCCTAGGCTGGCCTTGAACTCACTAAGTACCAGAGGATGGCTTTAAATTCTTGATCTTCCTGCCTCCACCGCTTGTGTGCTGGGATTACAGGTGTGTGTTCCCATGCTCAGCCTCAGATGGAAGGTATTTCACAGACTAGGCTGGGCTGGCCAGTCTTCAGAGGAGCTGCTGGATAGCTCCTTCCTGTCTGTGAACCTTGCAAAGAAGACCTAGTCTACTGTGTCTTGTTCTCAGTAGACTTACTACACAACCCACAAACACAACCATTATACCATAGCTGGCACTCACATGCCAGGAACCTGGGATTGTTTCACACGTGCCTTTGGAAGTCTTTTTTTTTTTTTTTTTGTTTCAGAGCAGGCTCGAACCCAGGGCCCTGTGCATGTGGCAAGCATTTTACCACTGAGCCACACCTACAGCCTGGAAATTCTTTATTGAAAAATAAATACAGAGTCAAACAGGTGGGCCAGCCAACATCTGTAGTTTTGGGGCCAAAAAGGAAGGGGTCAGACTTGTTCAGGATTCAGATCTCCATGAGCTGGTCACTTCCCACGATCACCTCGTTCATTCGTTTAGCTACAGATGAAAGAGAGGGAGAGAAAAGGTTTTCAGCAAATGGGCAGCAAAAGATCACTCCAAATCGAGCTGCTTCTAGAGATGACAATGTTCCCTTCAAAGGGCCTACAAAAGAGCATCTTCCTACACAAGGATGGAGCTGACTCTGTATGTGGTTTCATGGGGACTTCTATAGCAAGAGGGTGGTGGAACTCCATTAAAAGACAAATAGTGTTTTCCCAAAGAACCTTATGTATACCGTGTGTGTGTGTGTGTGTGTGTGTGTGTGTATTTCTGGCTGTTCTGGAACTCTCTCTGTAGACTGGGCTAGCCTCAAACTCAGATCTGCCTGCCTCTGTGTCCCACCACTGCTCAGCTTGTATTTTATTTTATTGCTTTCTCTATAAATATGTATCTGTAATAAAATTTACAAATCAGATCCAGAGATTGACAACTAAGAATAAAACATAATTATAACAATATGAATTATAGCCGGGCGTAGTGGCCTTTAATCCCAGCACTTGGGAGGCAGAGGCAGGTGGATCTCTGTGAGTTCGAGGCCAGCCTGGTCTACAGAGTGAGTCCAGGACAGCCAAGGATACACAGAGAAACCCTGTCTCGAAAAACCTAAAAAAACAAAAACAAGCCGGGCTGTGGTGGCTCACGCCTTTAATCCCAGCACTTGGGAGGCAGAGGCAGGCGGATCTCTGTGAGTTCGAGGCCAGCCTGGTCTACAAAGCGAATCCAGGACAGCCAGAGATATACAGAGAAACCCTGTCTTGAAAAACCAAAAAACAAAAACAAAAACAAAAACAAAAAACAAAAAATCCAATGTGAATGTAGTCTGTCTCTTATATCTTATCCTATGGTGTTCATTCCTTTTCCTAAAATGCTGAGAGATAATAAAGTCCTTACATGATGAGATGAAGCGAGATGGGGGACAAGAAAGCTCTGGGCTAGAATCAGGTCAAGCTCTCAAAAGGGTTGGGGTGGGGGGAGACAGGTCAGCACGTGAGCATGTCTTCTGTTCAAGGCTGGTGATCCACATACACTTGAGGACCTGAATTTGGAATCCATGTAAAAACCTGGATGTGGTGGATCTGTCTGTAATCCCAGCATTCCCACCCACAGCAAGAGGAGAGGCAGAAACAGGACAACTGATTGGAAGTTTGAGGGCCAGCTAGCCTAGAGTACACAGTATGGTAAAAACAAAACCAACTCCTGAAAGTTGCCCTTTGACCTGTACATGTGATAAATGAAAAGATCCCAAAAGGCAGGTTACAATGGAATATGGTAACTGAGGGAAAGCCAATGAGACAGAGATTTATCATGTTTACAAATGAAAGGTTGCACTGTTGAAATTAGGAAGAATTCTTGCTTACCAGGATTTGACCTTGAGTTTACCAGGGCTACCTTAGTGGTTAGACTCATCACTATGACCAAGAGAGAAAAGGTCCAAACTTTGCCACTGTAGTGTGTGGAGACATCGATGAAACATCCCATTAGTCTCCCTGGTTTTCAATGTTACTGTGGCCAGTCTACTGCTTGAGCAGGAGCTCAAACATGGCTGCCAGGATTTTTACCAGAACCTGGAGAGTGCTTAGCTGGAGTAAGAAAAGTCAGCTGTAGTAAGGAAGGGCCTTTGGGCGTGGGAGGTGCAGCTCAATGGGCAGGGTGTGAGGCCCAGTGCTGTCAAGGAGGGAGCTGAGGATCGCTATGTAAGTAGTGCTAGAAAAGGGAGGCTGGGTTAGGGGTCACCTTATTATTATCGTTATTTCAATTTTATTGATGGTCTCACTATGTGTCTCTGGCTAGCCTATCTCCCAAGGGCTGGGATTAAGGGAGTGAGTCACCATGTTTGGTGCTTCCACTTTTTTTCTTTTTCTTTTATTTATTCATTCATTTTTTTATTTATTTATTTTTGGTTTTTCAAGACAGGGTTTCTCTGTGTATCCTTGGCTGTCCTGGACTCACTTTGTAGACCAGGCTGTCCTTGAACTCACAGATATCCAACCTGCCTCTGCCTCCCAAGTTCTGGGATTAAAGGTGTGTGCCACCATGCTCAGCCATTACAGATAGCTGTGAATTGCCATGTGGGTGCTGGGATTTGAACCCGGGTCCTTTGGTAGAACAGCCAGTGCTCTTAACTGCTGAGCCATCTCTCCAGCCCCTACTTTATTTTTCAAGACAGGGTCTCTCGTTGAACTTGCAGCTTGCCTTCTGAGCTAGACTGGCTAGCCAACAAATCTGGGGATCTACCTGTTTCTGCCCCACAGTGCTGGCATTACAGATGGTTGCCATAGCTTTTACAGGGTGCTGGACTTTGAAGTCAGGTTCTAATACTTGTACAGAAGGTATTTTACTCACTGAGCCATCTCTCCTGCCGTCTAAGTAACAGGTTTCAAGTGCTATTATGATAGGAATTTATTTATTGTTTTATTTTATGCCCTGCATTAATGTGCCCTAATCTCCCTGGGTTTGCTTCCCAAGTGTGTGCTACCTTGCCTGGCTAGACTTTATTCATTAAATTAAATTATTTTCATAGGTATAAGTGTTTGCCTGAGTGTATATATGTGTACTACATATCTGCCTCATAACCATAGAATCCAGAAGAGGCATCAGATATCCTGGAACCAGAATTATAGGCAGTTGTGAGTTGCCATGTGGGTGCTGGGAATTGAATCCAGGTCCTCTGCAAGAATGGCAAGTGTTAAACTGCAGAGCCGTCTCTCTAGCCCCTGTCTGGAGTCGGGAATTTACTATGTTGTAGCCCTGGGTGTCTTAGCGTTCATTATGTGGATCAGGCTGGCCTCCAACTCAGAGATCTGCCTGGTCCTGCCTCCTCAATGATGGAATTAAAGGCATGTATCAATATGCCCAGATATAAACAAACAAACAAACAAATTTCCCCCAAACAGGCTATTTGCTATTGCTGTTGGTCGCTCCCCAGAACTTGATGGTAAGATCCTATTACTGAAAACACTATATATTTTGGTCACAGTACACAGAAAAATCAAGTTGCTACTGACTGGGAACCTTTCTCCCTGATAGTACTAGAGGGTGCTATGTAGGCAGCCAGGGGAAAAACATTCATCAACAGTCGTACAGAGTGGCGAGTCTTGTGAACTACAGTAACTACTGCAATGGCTAGGTAAGCCCAGGGGTGCAGTGGTGGCACAGATGTTATGTTTTCCACCATCTTTTTACAAGTTCCATAGCAAAGTAGGCTAAAAGCACAGCTTACAGCCACACTTGTTCTAAGCAGCTGAGAATGATTCTCCAGGTTGTCAGGCTATCCCCTTTACCAGGTTAAATAATGCTTACAACAGGGGACCACCTTCCTTAAAAACCAGGTCAGGATTCCTCCACTGGAGTTCTTCCTACTCTTAGTTCTTCCTTGCTTTTCTGTAATAAATTTACATTTTCTCTGTTTAAAACAAACAATACACTCTGGGTTGTGGTGGTGCATGCCTTTAATCTTAGCACTTGGGAGGCAGGGACCAACCTGATCTACAGAGTGAGTTCTAGAACAGCCTGGGCTGTTATACAGAGAAGCCCTGTCTTGAAAAACTAAAAAAATCAAAACCAAAACCAAGCAAACAAAAAACCAAACCAAATAACACACATACAAAACAAGTCAGATGAATGATCATGGTCTTCAGAAGGCCACAGTGCATTCTGGAACCTATGCTCCATTACTGGACACTTCTGTCATGTCCAAAAGCAAATATAAAGCATTGGTGTGAATCTGGACAGTATCTATTGTTATATTTTCAATTTTATGATAATGTAGTTGTACACATATGAACAAATTTATTTGCAAGCTGTATTCCTAGAATTAGGACCTAGTCAAAGTTTTTAAAATTTGATAATTTTATCAGCTGCTCTCCAAAGATGACTATAAATTTGTTTTTGCCTGCAATATAAACATGAGCTTGCTTGTTACATCCTGCCCACTAAGCATTATCTGTGCTAATGTGATAGATAAAAACGGCTTCCATGACTCTTAACTTGGGGTGTTGTTTACCTTTGGCTTCAATCCTCTGTCCACTTCCAATCAAACAGTCCTTGATGTCTGCGCCCTTCTCGATCACGGCGTTGTTGCAGATGACGCTGCCCTGGATGTAACTCCTGTAACATACACAGTAACCCAACACAGTAGCCACGTCAGAGAACCCCAGGGCTTCATTGCCAAACCAGGCAGGAAGTTCAGGTTTTCCTCTAGGCTGAGATCCACTGGTCAGTGCTATCTGTGGTCATGTGACTCAGTTATTATTGGAGGACAGAATGGCACTTGTCTTTAGAGAATTTCAGAGTGGGACTACATTCATAATTATCTTTGTCCTAGTCCTTATCTTATTTCTCTCCCTCTTCCTTTTTGGGTAAAGGGAACTGAATCTAGGGCTTTGTACATGTTGAACAAACCCTTTACCACGGAACTATATGTTCATTTTTGGTTTGTTTTTTGAGGCAGGGCCTCACATAGTCCAGGCTGGCTTTGAACTCACCATGTAGCCAAGAATGACCTTGAACTGTTGATCCCTCTGCTTCTACCTACCAAGTGCTAGGATTATGGGTGAATGCAAACACTCCAGCCATCAAGGTCTTTTTATCTTCTAAAATTTATCACATTTATTATTTGTGTGTGTGTGGATGGGTGAAACGAGGGGCACACATGTGCTACAGTGTGTGCGCAGAGGTCAAAGGGCAGCTTTTGAGATCGGTCCTCTTTCTACAATGTGGGTTCTGGGCATCAGACTCTGGTCAGGTGTGGTGGAATGTGCCCTTAATCGCTAGCCATCTTGCTGTCCTCTAGTGCTTTTTATTTTGAGACATGGTCTTGCTATGTATTCCAGGCTGGCCTGGAATTCATGATCTTCCTACCTTAGGCACCCAAGTATTGGGGTAATAGGCATGTGCTGCCACACACACACACTATATACATATATATATATATATATATATATATATATATATGTTTGTTTGTTTTGAGACAGGGTCTCACTAGTTCTGGCTGTCCTGGAAGTCACTATATGGTAGCCTCAAACTCAGATCTACATGCTTCTGCCTCTCAAGTACTGGGATTAAAGGGGTATGCCACTATACCAGGCTCCTAGCTTGACTTGGCAACAGGGATCTTGGGGGTATAAGTTCCATTCAAACCTCCTTGCTGTAGGGGTGGAATATGAGGCTGCTCTGTAGGTCGGCCCATCATACCTTCTTATCTAGGATCACATGACCATTGTCAATAAAGAAGAAACTAAGAATCCTTCTGATCAACTATGGAAACAATAGGCTCCCACAGATCTTAACACAGACTATAGTAAACAAAGTGGTATTCATTCAGGGACAGGAGGGGAGAAGTGTGTGTATATACATTTTAATTATTTGTTTTCTTTGTGTAGCCCTGATTGCCCTGGAACTTGTTCTGTAGACCAGGCTGTCCTCAAATATGGAGATGTGCCTGCCTCTGCCTCCCAAGTGCTGGGATTAAAGGTGTGTGCCACCACCACCTAGCTAATTATTTGTTTTCAATTCACTATTATTTTTAAATTTTGCTTGGGAGGGGCCATGTGGAGGTCACCAGGCTTGATGATTGAAGCTCTTACCTATTAAGGTGTCTTTTTTTTTTTAAATATTTATTTATTATGTATACAGTATTTTGTCTGCATATATGCCTGCAGGCCAGAAGAGGGCACCAGATCTCAATGTAGATGGTTGTGAGCCACCATGTGGTTGCTGGGAATTGAACTCAGGACCTTTGGAAGAACAGCCAGTGCTCTTAACCTCTGAGCTATCTCTCCAGCCCTATTGAGGTGTCTTGCTGGCTCTTTAGATACATTTTGTGTGTGTGTTGGCAGTGTGCGAGGTTTTGAACCTAGGGCCTTATACATGATAGACGAGCACTCTGTCACTGAAGTACATTCCTAGCATAAAAATGGATATTTTAAAAACCAGCTCAGGGACAGAATGCAAGGGTGGAGGGTGGGTCTGGGGGGGGAGGTGGAAGATGGGAGGGAACAGGGTCCATGATGTGAAACTCACAAAATAAAATTTTTTTCAATTAAAAAAAAGCAATGTATGTAATCAGACTCTCAAGTTAATGAAAAATAAATGTAGTACTTGATAATTTTCCTTAATAAACACAAAGTCTTCCAATCAAAAACAAAAAAGCAAAAAAACTAGCTCAGCTAGGCATGGTGGCATACACACCCAGCACTTGGGAGGTAGAGGCAGGCGGATCTCTTGTGAGTTCAAGGCCAGACTGGTCTAAAGAATGAGTCCAGGACTTCCGGAGCTGTTACACAGAGAGAAGCCCTGACTGGAAAAAAAACAAACAAAAAACCAAAACAACCCCCCAAAACAAAAACAAACAAACAAAAAACCCCAACAAAACAAAACAAAAACCAAAAACCACCCAGCTCAGCTCAAAACAAGGACGGTGGCTCAGGATTCTTATCCCAGCTACTCAGGAGGTTAAAACAGGATGACTATACATTTAGGACCTTCTTCGGCCATACAGCAAGATCAAAGCCCTGTTGGGACAACTAAGTGAGACCCAATATCAAAATAAAGAAAAGGGCCAGGTGGTGGTGGCGCACGCCTTTAATCCCAGCACTCGGGAGGCAGAGGCAGGCGGATCTTTGTGAGTTTGAGGCCAGGGCAGCCAGGGCTACACAGAGAAACCCTGTCTAGAAAAACCAAAAAAAAAAAAAAAAAGAAAAAAGAAAGAAAAGGATGTGGTTTGGGCAATATTACTGAACTGTAGAGCACTTGCTGAACATGTGAAAATCCCTGGGTTCAATCCTAGCATGCCACCCTCCCCCAAAATCAAAGAAAAAGCTGTATTCCAGAAAGACTGCTTTGTTCCAAATGCTGCTGGCCTTCAGTAAACACTCAAGGTAGTACTGGCTCCCACTATTTGACTGTATTTGGAAACTACCTGTCTGTCTCCTGAAGGCGGTCAGGTGAGAGGACACTCTTTAAGAAATTATCGTGTGTGACATGTATAATGACACGTATGGTTCCATAGCAGAGTTTGAGCGCCGGTTCTTTTCTTTCACTGTAGGTTCCAGTGACTGAACTCAGGCCCTCGGGCCTGCACAGCAAGTGTTTCCCTGCTAAGCCATCTCACCAGCCAGAAAAGCTCCTGAATTTTTTTAAAATTTGAGACAGGCAGGGTCTCTCTCTCTATCCCTGGCTATCCTGGAACTCACTACTGTAGAGTAGGCTGGCCTCAAACTCAGAGATTCACCAAGTGCTGGAATTAAAGGAGTGCCTACCATGCCTGGCAGAAAAGGTCTTTTTAAAACCATCACCAACATTTATTACACATATATGCCAGGTATTATGCTAAACACTCCATATATTATAGCAATGAGGTTTTACAAGTGTAGCTGTTACAGCAGGGCCACTGAGGTGGTTCAGTGGGTAAAGGAACTTGCTGTGTAAGCCTGGAGTCCCAAGTTCAATTCCCAGAACCCATATAAAGGTGAGAGTTGGTTCCAGAAAATTGTCCTCTGATCTTTATACAGCATGATATAAATGCCCCCACTCTTGCCATGCAAACAGCACACACACACAAACAAACAAACAAACAAACAAAAAATCAATGTAAAAAATAAGAACATTGGGGCTGGAGAGATGGGTCAGAGGTTAAGAGCACTGGCTGCTCTTCCAAAGGTCCTGGGTTCAAATTCCAACACCCACATGGCAGTTCATAGCTGTCTGTAATTGCCAGGTGGTGCACGCCTTTAATCTCAGCACTTGGGAGGCAGATGTGAGTTCAAGGCTAGCCTGGTCTACAAAGTAACTCTGGGACAGCCAGGGCTACACAAAGAAATCCTGTCTTAACCCCCCCAAAAGAGAGAGAGTGAGCGAGAGAGAACATCTTTTGTCTTGGCCTCCATCAATCTTTTTTAGTAGGTCCAGGATGAGAACCTTATGTGTTTAATTAGAGAAAATCTTTTTAGGTGATTCTCTGCATACCATTTTTATCTGATGCAGTAAAAATAGTACCCACATTTTACAGACTGGAGTAACAGGTTTAGAGAATTTAAACCATTTTTCCAAACCATGTAACTGGCAAACAACATATTCAAATCCAGTTCTGTTTGATACTACCCACATTGTCTTTTTTTTTTTTGAGACAGGGTTTCTCTATGTAGCCATGGCTGTCTTGGACTCTCTTTGTAGACCAGGCTAGCCCTAAACTCACAGAGATCCACCTGCCTCTGCCTCCCGAGTGCTGGGATTAAAGGCATGCGCCACTATGCCTGGCTTTTTTTTTTTTTTTGAGACAGGGTTTCTTTAACAGCTATTGCTGCCCCGTAACTCACTTTGGAGACCAGGCTGGCCTTGAATTTATAGATTCTCGAATCTCAGCTCCCAGGTGCTGCCTTATTCATATGAGGTTGAACTTTCAGTAAGAATGGTCATACTCGCTGGGCGTGGTGGCACACACCTTTAATCCCAGCACTTGGGAAGCAGAGGCAGGCAGATCTCTGTCAGTTCAAGGCCAGCCTGGTCTACAAAGTGAGTCCAGGACAGCCAGGACTACACAGAAAAACTCTGTCTCGAAAAACCAAAAAAAAAAAAAAAAAAAAAAGAATGGCCATACTCATAAAGACTTGATGATGGCACAGGCAGGATGTCAGCAGGACTCAGGTACAGAGCAGTCAGTCCCTGGTATAACCCACAAGCCTAGGGATGCAACCTATCCATGGAAGGTGGATTTGACCCCACGTCAAAATTCAAAACAGTCTACAGACAAATTGTCTTAGGTGCGAAAGGCACCCAAAGCACAAGGTCCCCTGTCAGCATGCAGAGAGCTTTATTGCTTCAGATGGCAGACTTGAGTAATACAGAGAAAGGGTATCTCTGCTGCCTCCATTTCTAGGAGGGTAAAGCCTGTTCTGGAAGGCCGAAGCATCTCTGTGGGTGGTATGAATGGGACATGTATTGGTTTGCTTTTTGGTAGCCTCAGGGTACATTCAGTGGGTGTGCCACAAGGTACAATCTACAACTTTGCAGCTTGGTCAAATTGTAGGGTATTACAGTCAGCAGTTACGGTGTCTCCAGAGCCTTGGGGAGAAGTCCCCTAGACAGGGTCATAGGGAGGTTCAAAATGCCTTGTACACATAGGTTCCAGACACAGAACAGGTCTCCTATACTTAAAGCAAAGTCCAGTGTCTGAAGGTGGTAGCAATATATGCTTCCTATCAGTGCACGCTCTGGAGGCAAGCAAAAGGGGAAAAACAGTGGGCAGACAAACAGCCAGTGGGCAGTCAGTCAGTCACAGTGGGTAGACAACAGCCAGTGAGCAGATAGTCAGTGAGTGGGTAGACAACAGCCAGTGGGCAGACAAGAAACAGTCAGTGGGATGCAATGCAGATTCCTGGAAAGAATCTGTGTCTACAAAGGCTGATCAATTAGAACCTCAGTGATGTGGAAAAGTTGGAATGTTGTAGGTCCAGAGCCTAATTACAAGTTATTGTGGGCTAGCTTTAGTTCTTGCCCACCACCATGTTGAACCTAATATCCTGTGACTAACAGGTAAGAATCTTTGGAATGCATTAACTTAACAACCCCAGCTTCCAGTGAAAGGGCTAAGGACACTGCCAGGAAGCATCTAAGGGCAGAGCAGAGTTCTCTGGGTCTTGATGTAACCATCCTACCCAATGTGGCCACTAACATATTGGAAAAGTGTTTTGATTCATGTCTTTCTTTGTTCAGTTACTATAAAAAGTTCACAAAAATTGTAAACTTATTGAAATATGTTTATTTGGGGAGATGTAAGTCCATGTTCCAGGGCCACAGTCACTCGCATTTGGCTCCAGAATAAACCACATCTTATTCCTCTGAGGTGAGAGCTGCTTCTTTCCTTGGCAAAGACATAATTAAAGAGAACTAGCTGGCTCTACTGGAACCTGGATATGGTGGGAACGGTAACTGGAAGGATGTGGACGGATGACTGAGGTCAGATTCCCACAGCGACCCAGAGCTGGCTTTCCCTTTTGTTTAGCAGTTCTCTCTCTCTCCTCCTTCTTCTTTTTTTGCTTTTCAGGACAAGGTTTCTCTGTGTAGCCCTGGCTGTCCTGGACTCACTTTGTAGACCAGCCTGGCCTCGAACTCAGAGAGATCCACCTGCCTCTGCCTCCTGAGTGCTGGGACCCTGCCTGGCTGTTGAATAGCAGTTTTTGTTTTTTTTTTTTTTGGTTTTTCGAGACAGGGTTTCTCTGTGTATCCTTGGCTGTCCTGGACTCACTTTGTAGACCAGGCTGGCCTCGAACTCACAGTGATCTGCCTGCCTCTGCCTCCCAAGTGCTGGGATTAAAGGCGTGCGCCACCACCGCCCGGCTAGGATGCTTTTTTTTTTGTTTGTTTGTTTTTTTGTTTTCGTTTTTTCGAGACAGGGTTTCTCTGTGTAACCCTGGCTGTCCTGGACTCACTTTTTAGACCAGGCTGGCCTCGAACTCACAAAGATCCACCTGCCTCTGCCTCCCGAGTGCTGGGATTAAAGGCGTGCGCCACCACGGCCCGGCTGAATAGCAGTTTTAATTAGGGTCTTCAGAGCCTCCTGTATTGATCAGCTTAGCTGGTCTCTGTGTAACATGCTGTAAGATCCATACATGATCAGTGTAGACACTGTAGGTGTGAGGGAAAGCAGCTTGATTGACGGGAAGCCTGAGGCTTCTGCTCAGTGGCTCTCAACACTGGGTGTCACCATTTTTTCTGACCATTTGTCTATGTCTCTCACTTTCATTGCAGTTATCACAAATTGTCTTTAATCCCAGCACTGGGGAGGCAGAGGCAGAGAGATTTCTGCAAGTTCAAGGCCAGCTAGGACTACATAATGAAACCATCTTAAAACAAAAAAAAACTAAACCAAACTAAAACCTATTAAAAAAAAAACAACCCAAAACCCCAAACCACCAAGGGCTGGGGTGTGACCCAGGGTAGAGATCGAGCCTTGGGTTCCATCCTAGTAAATATATATCAAAATACATTACTTTATATATCTTTGGTGTTGGAGTTTGAAACCAGGGCCTAATAAATTTTTTTTCTTTCTTTGTTGGCCTCAAACTCAGAGATTTGCCTGCTTCTGCCTCCCAACTGCTGGGATTAAAGCGTGCAACACTTCACCCAACTGCTTCTTGTTTTTTGAGCCTTGAACTCAACATGTGTCTCAGTCTGGCTTTACCCTAGAGGCAGTCTTCTCACCTTTGCCTTCTGAATGCTGAGGTTACAGCCATGAACTCCGACAACCAGCCTATGAATGTTACATAAGCTCTTCCACTTCAGCCCAGAGATCAGGGATTTTTACTAGAAACACACGTATCACCTGCTCATGATGGAGAGAGCTAGGAGTATACTAAGCTCTGTTAAGTTGCCAGTTCTCAGCAAAAACTGCATTTCCCCCACTGACCACCTAAGTAAGGAGGAAAGGTGAATCCTTGTAACTCCCGGGAAGAACTGGCCAGGCACCAGAACCACTTTCTGCATCCTAGTATTAGCTCTTGGATTGGCACTAGGGACTCTTCAGTGTTCTCTGAGAAGCCACTCAGTATGGCTAAAATTAATGGAGTCTTGGTCTTTAATTCTTTGTGGGCTCATATTTTAAACAGAAATGAAGATCCTGAGAAAGTATTATGCCTCCTTGGCCAGTGTGCCACTCTGTACCACACTGTCCCAAGAGTATATCTAAGTTATCTATCCTTTCCTGGCTTTAAGTCTTTCTTCAGTGCTGGGGATCTAGAAGTGTGTGTGTGTTTGGAGACCCAAGTCTCTTGTAGCACAGGCTGTCCTCAAATTTGCTATGTAGTCAAGAATGACCATGAACTTCTAATTCTCCTTGTCTTGAGGTTCCAAGTGCTGGAATTACCAGTGTGTGCCACCATACCTAGCTAGGACTGGAGATATAGCGTAGTAGTAGAATGCTTCCCTAACATAAGCAGAGAGCTCTGAGTTCAATTCATAGTACCAATACACAAACACTCACACAAACACAAGACTTTCTTTAGTTGATTCTAGGGAGGAAAAGAACACACACACACACGTATATGTGTGCATGCACAATTTGTATACATCTGTGTGTATGTGTGTGTGCACTCATAAAAAGTGTACAGGTGACCATGTACTTTTGGAGGCAGTGGTTTACTTCAGCTGTCTTCAATCACCCCCCCCCCCCTCTTACTACTATACACTTTTTTTTTTTGGTTTTTCAAGACAGGGTTTCTCTGTATAACAGCTCTGGCTGTCCTGGACTCACTTTGTAGACCAGGCTGGCCTCGAACTCACAGTGATCCGCCTGCCTCTGCCTCCCAAGTGCTGGGATTAAAGGCATGCGTCACCTCACCCAGCCTTTTTTTGTTTTTGTGTTTTGTTTGTTTTTGAGACAGGGTTTCTCTGTGTAACAGCTCTGGCTGTCCTGGACTCACTTTGTAGACCAGGCTGGCCTCGAACTCGCAGATCCACCTGCCTTTGCCTTCCGGTGCTGGGATTAAAGGCATGCGCCACCACGCCCGGCTTGTTTTTTTTTTTTTTTGTGACAGGGTTTCTTGTGTATCCCTGGCTGTCCTGGACTCACTCTGTAGAGCAGGCTAGCCTTGAACTCACAGAGATCCACCTGCCTCTGCCTCCTGAGTGCTGGGATTAAAGGTGTGCACCACCACACCCAACAATTACAGGCAGCTATGAACTGCCATGTGGGTGCTGGTATTTGAACCCTGGTCCTTTGGAAGAGCAGCCAGTGCTCTTAACAGCTGAGCCATCTCTCCAGCCCCCACTTATTTATTTGGTGTGTGTACCATAGTGGGTATGTATAAGTCAGAAGGGTTGCCTCTCTGCTTTTACTTTGTGGATTCTGGGGATCAAAACTCAGGCTACCATCAGGTGTAGTGAAGCACGCTTTTAATCCCAGCACTCAGGAGGCAGAGGCAGGCGGATCTCTGTGACTTTGAGGCCAGCCTGGTCTACAAAGCAAGTCCAGGACAGCCAGGGCTACACAGAGAAACCTTGCGTGGAAAAAACAAAAACAAAAACAACTCAGGTCACCAAGCTTGACAGCAAGAACCTCTATCTGGTGAGCCATCTTACTAGCCCTTCGTTTTTTGTTTTGTTTTGAGACAAGGGTTCTCTGTGTATCCCTGGCTGTCATGGAACCCTGTAGACCAGGCCCTCCTTGAACTCACAGAGATCCGCCTGCCTCTGCCTCCCTAGTGCTGGGATTAAAGGCGTGCACCACCACACCCGGCAAGCCCTTCATTTTATGAGACAGGATCTCTATTTGAACTTGGAACTTAACCAACTTTGCCAAACTGGCTTTGTCAGCAAGCCCCAGCAAGCCCTACTGTCTACACCTCCCCAGACTGAAATTTTAGGCGTGCTCTGCCATGACCAGCTTTTTCACTTTAAAGATGTACCTTGTTTTTATTTATTTATTCATTCATTCATTTATTTATGTGTGTGTGTGTGTGTGTGCTCATGAGTGTGAGCACAAGTGAGGAAGTACCGGAGGAGGCCAGAAGAGGGTGTCATATTTCTTGCAACTGGAGTTACAGGTGATTGTGAGCTACCTGACATATATCTTGGATATGAAGAAGGGATGTTAGTTGGCATGGTGTCTTGGATTTGATCCCTGGCCTTACATAAATCAGGTGTGGTGTACACCTGTAATCAATCAATCAATCAATCAATCAATCAATCAATGAACCAACCAATTTCTCTCAATGTCTTTCTCTCTCTTACACACACACACACACACATACACACACACACACACACACACACGAAAGCATTTTTTTCTTTTTTTGGTTTTTCAAAGACAGGGTTTCTCTGTGTAATAGCCCTGGCTGTCCTGAACTTGTTTTGTAGACCAGGCTAGCCTCAAACTCACAGAGATCCGCCTGCCTTTGCCTCCTAAATGCTGGGATTAAAGATGTGTGCCACCAGGCCTGGCTTAGAGTTTTTTTTTCCCTTGAGAAAGCATCCCATTATATACTAGCTTGGTACTCACAAGGTAGACCAGGTTGGCCTCAAACTCACAGAGATCCACCTGCCTCTGCCTCCCAAGTGCTGGGATTAAAGGTGTGAGTCACCACGCCTGGCTCTGACTAGATTTTTAAAACAACTATTACATATTTATTTCCCTATTATTGGTTTTGTGTGTATGTGCCATTTCTCCAGATCCTTCCACTTCCCCCCTCCAGTTTGTTGTGAGCATATTTATGTGTATGAGCAGAGACATGTTTGTGTAGAGGTCAGAGGAAAGCATGGATGTCAGTCCTTGCCATCTATCTTCTACCCAGGGTTTCCTGTGGTTCTTTGCAAATGCTAAGCTGGCACTATGAATTTCTAAGGATTTTTGTCTCTGCTTTGAATCTTGCTGAAGGAGCCCTGGGATTATAGGGAGACATGGGCTATCATGTCTTCTTTACATGGGTTCTGAGGATCTGAGCTGAGGTCCTCAAGCTTGTACAGCAAGCATTTTACCTACCATACCATCTTCCTAGACTTTTGATTCCTGAACATTTGTCATAGAAAATGGCAGAAAATGAGAAAGACAGGCAGACAGGCACTTTCTCAGGACAGTCTTGCCTACACCTTCCCCAAGGTGGTCCCATAGTATTTCTCAGCCTTGGTAGGACCTTGGGCAGATATCCAACCAACTGTACACAAGGCCTTTGCAGCCCATAACTGCTGGCAGAAACAAGCACATCATAAATACGAGAAAATTCCTTCTAAACAAATGTATGCACCACTTTGACACCCAGTACAGACATAGTACCATAAATCAAAATTCACATGTCTGCCTTTTAATTACTATTTTCAAGTTTATCAGAAGTAATTAAAACTAAGTGACCCCAAAATAATGGGGAAACGTTCATGCGGGATGCAGGATATCTGATCTTATCACTAGATGCTCATTTGCAGGATTGGGTAATGTCCCAGGGCCTTCCTGGTCATTAGCCCTGTGTGGTCCAACCATAATTTTTTTCCTTTTGAGACAGATCTATCTCCCTTTTACCTTGGATTGGCTCTGAACTCATTGATTCTCATGCCTCAGCCTTCAAAGAGCTCAGATGATAGACAAGGATGCATTTGTTCCAATTCTTATTTTTTTTTTTTTTGTTTTTCGAGACAGGGTTTCTCTGTGTAACAGCTCTGGCTGTCCTGGACTCGCTTTGTAGACCAGGCTGGCCTCGAACTCACAAAGATCCGCCTGCCTCTGCCTCCCAAGTGCTGGGATTAAAGGCGTGCGCCACCACCGCCCGGCTCAATTCTTATTTTTTTGGAGACAGGGTCTTACTATGTAACCGTAGCCAGCGTGGGACTTGCTATGTAGACTAGGCTGGCCTCAAACTCACAGACAGTCACCTGCTTCGCTGTCATGTGGTGCTAGGATTCAAACTGGGACCCTCTGGAAGAGTAACCAGAATGTTTTTTCCCCCCAGAGACAGGGTTTCTCTGTGTATCCTTGGCTGTTCTGGACTCACTTTGTAGACCAGGCTGGCCTCGAACTCACAGTGATCCCCGCCTGGCTCTGCCTCCCGAGTGCTGGGATTAAAGGCGTGAGTTACCACACCTGGCAGTAACCAGTACTCTTAAATGCCAAGCAATCTCTCCAGCCCTCCCTTTCTTTTCTAATGCAAACTCTGGGGATCAGACTTGAGTCCTCTGGCTCTGAAGGGAAGCACTTTACTAAGATTCCCAGCCCAATTAGTCACTCTGTCTTAACTGTAAAAGTAACTGTTTTCTCCAGTGTTTTGTTATGAGTGGGGTGTGGTAGTATAGGACTATTTGAACAATTGAAGGACTGCTGAGCCTAGGATTCAAGGCCAGTCGGCCTCATTTCAAGATAAACGAACACTCAATTGAACTGTCCTGGCAAATTCAGCCCAATGGAGGCTATCTTTCTTCCCCTGCTTCCTCTCCATCTTTGGACACAATGTAGCCCAGGCTGGCTTCTAACTATGGATCTTTCTGCTTCTGCCTCTTGAATGCTGAGTATTTGCCACTATACTGAGCCAGCCCAGTGATTTAATTTTTTTTCTTTTTAAATTGTTTTGGCAGTTGGACACTTTTAATCCCAGCACTCAGGAGTTAGATACAGGCAGATCTCTTGAGTTTGAGGCCATCCAGGTCTACAGTTCCAGGATAGCCAGGGCTACACAGAGAAATCCTGTCTTTAAAAAAACAAAAACAAAGCCGGGCGGTGGTGGCGCACGGCTTTAATCCCAGCACTTGGGAGGCAGGGGCAGGCGGATCTTTGTGAGTTCGAGGCCAGCCTGGTCTACAAAGTGAGTCCAGGACAGCCAGAGATATTCAGAGAAAACCTGTCTCGAAAAACCAAAAAAAAAAAAACAAAAAAAAAACAAAAAAAAGAAAAGCTGTGTGGTTGTGATGGATGCCTTTAACCCCAGCACTCAGGAGGCAGAGGTAGGTAGATCTCTGTGAGTTCAAGGCCAGCCTGGTCTACAAATGAAGTTCCAGGACAGCCAGTACTGATACACAGAGAAACCCTGTCTCTAAAAACCAAACCAAACACCCAACACAACAACAACAACAAACCTCCCCAAAAAACAAAAAACCTGCATTGCTGGCCATGGAGGCACATTCCTTTGATCCCAGAAGAGGCAAAGACAGATTGGTTTCTGTGAATTCAGGGCCAGCCAGGGCCTGAGTCTCTTATGCTTTCTTTTCCTTCACTTTTCTTCTCTCTTTTTTTGTCCTTGGAGACAGGATCACTCTGCATAGACCTGGCTGTCCTGGAATTCACTGTGTAGACAAGGCTGGTCTCTAACTCAAAGGGATCGCCTGCTTCTGCTTCTTGAGTGCTGGGATTCAAGGTGCTTGACATCACACCTGGCTGTGGTGGCTGCTGCAGTTGCTGCTGCTTCTGCTTCTTCTCCTCCTCCTTCTCCTTCTCTCTCTCTCTTTTTTTTTTTTTGAGAGAAGGTCTTGCTATGTATCCTATGCTGACCTTAAACTTGTCATGACCCAGGCTAGCCTCAAACTTAAATCCTCTTGCCCCTGGCTCCCAGAGTCCTGGGATTACAGAAGTGTGTTACTCTGCTGCTGAGGAACCATGCTTTAACTGGTTTTAAATACAGTTTCAGCAAAGATTTGGCTTTTGGTTTTTCCAAGCAGGGTTTCTCTGTGCGTCTTTTTTTTTTTTTTCTTTCTTGAGTCAGTGTCTCTCTCTGTATAACAGTCTTGGCTGACCTCAAACTCACAGAGATCTGCCTGCCTCTGCCTCCTGAGTTCTGGGATTAAAGGCGGGTGCCACCATGCCTTGCTGTAAAGGTTTATCTTTTGTTGTTTTGAGGCAAAGTCTCATGCATTCCAGGCTGGCCTTGAATCCCTATGTAGCTGAAGATGATCTTGAATTCCTGATCCTCCTGGTTCATACCCAATTTTTGTGGTGCCAGGTTTAAACCCAAGGTCTTTCCCACATATGCTAGACAAGCATTCAATCAACCATATCCCTAGTCATCCTGGACTTTGTACTTTCACCTTTAAGTTTTTATATATGTGGCTGTCTGTGTGTAATATGTACATGTGTCTGGATGCCTGCAGAGACCAGAAAAGGGCATTAGATCCTCTGAAGCTGGAGTTATGAGCAGCTATGAACTGCTAGATGTGGGTGCTAGGAAGCAGACTCGGGTCCTCTGGAAGGGCAATAAGTGCTCCTAAGCACAGGGCTTTAAACAGAGTTGGAGTGCTGAAGACCATGGGACTGTCCTGTACTACTGAGCTCA